>BMAW01037480.1:173815-188197 GCA_019974015.1 Nephila pilipes
ACAGACACACACACACACACACATATATATATGAGCATATATATATATATATATATATATATGTGTGTGTGTGTGTGTGTGTGTTTCTTTGTGTATACGTGAGTATGATGGAATAAGTTTTAAGCACAAAAAATCTATTGAAATTCTCATATCTTACTTCTTATTTATATATTAATGTAATGAGATGGAAACGCATTATACATCGAAATAGTGGTGTAAGAAACGAAAATACATCCACTTGCCCTGTATGTTAGTAGAAAAAAAATAGATTAAATAGTCAGATCACGTGGTCATAGATGGTGTAGGTACCCTTACGTGCTTTTACATACGACAAACATCTGTCAGAGAGTAACTATCTACATGAGAACGTGAGAATTGGTTGTTCTTAACTGATTCAGTAGTCCCTTGGTTGAAAATTTAAAATATTATGGAAATTTATCAAGAAATAAAGATGAAAATCTTTCTCTGATTTTTTTGAGATTTTTAATTCCTATAAAATTCTTTTTGTAAAATAAGATGGTTGTAATATTTTTTATATGGTCTAACGAATTTTTTTATAAAAACGTTTTAAAGCTACAAATTATATCAGATAAATCTTGTATTCCCTAAAGTAATGGTTTCATATATTTTCAAAATATTTACCTGATAAATTATTTCCGTTAATTAATTTATAAGATGTACAACAGTTTTAGTACTTAGAATAAAATGCACGTAATTTAGCCTCTGTTAGAGCAATAACTAATGAAAAAAAATTACTCCGAACGTTTCTATAAATGAGTGTTTGTCTACAACATTTGTTTTGTTATCAAATAACAAAGCACTTAAATCAAATTGGAATCTGAAATTTTAATTTCTATCGAAGCTTCATCTTCAAATCACTATCCTTGTTTAGATATGTTTTCATTGTTTGCTTTCCTATCTGTGATTAAATCCTTGAACTATCACTACACTAATGCTACTTCTCGTAAAAAATGAGAATTTGTAATTCGAGTTTAAAAAACATTTAATATTAAAAAAATTATAATTATTTCTCTGCTTGAATATGTAATTTATATTTAGATTTATTCAATTCAAATCCTTAAATGACAAACAATACTTGAATTCAAATTTAATTTATATTAATTTTAAAAGAAAATTAGATAAAATTATTTAAATTAATTTAAATTCAATTAAGCAGTCAAATTGTTGAATAATTCTTACCAACGAAGTTTGAGCATTTTAAGAAGTATAAATATTTAAATTTGTTATCATGATTTATGCACTTTACCCATCCGGGTTCAAAATCAATTTGTTTAATTAATAATGAATATTACGTTATAAATGATAGTGGGTATTTAAATACCTAACTTTGCTCAGTCTGAATTCAGGAGCCACTTTCTAGATCTAACATTATAATTTCAAATTACGAGTTAAATATTTTTTTTATTTTATCCTACATAATATGAAACAATCGACTAATTGCAAGTTTTCAAATGCTGATGGTCTTCTACATAAAAAAAGTGTAGCAAAAAATTCATGTATATAAATACACCAATGAAGATTTTACATATAATTCTATGTTTAATACGATATGGAAAAATAGTTGAAAGTTTATAGCAAGATTTTATCATGCCTTTCCATTCATTTCAGCCTTCGAGACTCAGAAAATAATATTCCTGAAGTGAGAATATTTCCAACAATCAAACATGTCTTAAGTAAATCTGAACAGAATTTTTCTATATAGTTATTTTGTTACGGGGACCATTCTGTTTCTCACAGAAGCAAACTCATTGTTTTAAGTACCAAAAAATCAATAATTGATCAAAGGAGGCATTAGAACAATAAATACACAATTTATTACTGTTTGCTAATATAATGACAATTATAAATTTCTCCCTGGACGAGGCCTGAACTTGATCACCAGAAATAAACTAACTGACTCTTACCACTAAGGCTAGCCTTTGACTTTAGCATATTAATCAGCCGATAACTTGTAACAATTCTCGGTCTAACTTCAACCCGACTCTGGAACAATTGCTGAACGCTGGAATCAGTCAATCTTACTTCAATATCTGTAATTTGAAATTTCAGTCTGAGTTTATATTTTAACCTCCTGCTTCTACTTCATTTCCACCTGCTTTACATATTCACGTCGTTTCATTTGGCTGGGCAAAGGTTATTTATCAGAAGCAATCTTAATTAAAAGTCCCTTGCCAAGCTGGTGGAAGAGAAACCAAGAATAGCCCAACGTCACAACAGGATTCTATGGAATAGAAACATTCAACATCAACATGCAAAGTGAAAAGCAAGAAAAATATCTTCAGCACACAAATTCATGTAACCTGTGTTTTGGAACCGGCAGAAGGTAATATCAGAGCTGTTTTGACACGAGGCAGACACAGTAAATCATATTGTGACACCTTAAAGAAACCACGCCATCTGATCCAAACTCGGAAAGATGCGATGTAATAAATTAAAGAACTATTTTTCTGCTTCAGAATGCACATTTAAACTTGACTGATTTAGCCCACGATCACATTTCATCATATACCTGGAAGCAACTTTTGATCTCCCTTTAGAGTAGCCTCATTTAACGCTCTATGACCAAGTTGATGATAAGATACATGTATTAATACTCGAAATAAATGTTGAATATTAGATTAATGTATGGGCTTCTTTTCAACAATAAGTAAAAGAAAACTGCATTTTTTTACAGGAGCACTCTGTGAAAAAAAATTACCGGAAATTTTCTATATGGAATTTTTTTGCTGATTACTACTTACTGTGTAACTTTTTTTTTAAAAAAAATATTTCGTAAACTATATATTTTAAAATTACTAATGAAGTTTCAGATCATATTTTGTGTATTATTCAATGCTGTCCCCATACCCGCTTTTTTTAACCAAGTTTTAGTACTTTATTACACAACACCTATTCCTAACTTTAGATGTTATGTATCAGAAAATGGATACAGTGTAAGCAATCAGCTTAAACTACAAAACGAAAAACTTCCCAGACAGAAAAAAAAAATTTAAAAGAATTTCGAAAGTTTTCAAGAAATCCCAGAATGGGCAACAAATGGTTGACAGTCTGAAATTTTCGAATAAATGGAAAAATCGATAAAGTTCTTCAGTACTATAAAGAACTATTGATTCCTTTATCCTCAAAATTAAAAGAGCGCTTGGTTTCAAGTGAATCAAAAAAAAAGAATCCCTTATAAAATAAACTTTACATCGCTCTTCGAGTACTTTCATTGTGATTATCTTTTGGTGGAAGAATTGTATAAAACTTATTTTCTTTTTCTAAAAAACACCAAACGCATACTTTAGAAATGTTTTTTGTTGTTGTTTAAGAATTCAACTTAATGAAAATAACAACATAGATTAACAATAGTTATTTTGCTTTTCGTGATTGCTTTTCTGGGAGAATTTTCTTTTAAAATTTGTAGCGTTGGCTGTATATTGTTCTTAAACTTTTAAGAGCTTTTGAAATTTAATCAGCTATTGAGTGAGTTTTAGAAGAAAATATTAAATTTAAAAAAACAATTTTAAGCACATAACTTTAATTTTAAGCATACTAAGCATGGGGCACAGACTATAACTTAGCACTCCTGATCCGACTTCAACTGGTGACTGTGGAAATCAATTCTCTGACACTAGAATTACTCAACCTCAACTTCAACCTCTCTATCGCGACTCGGGGCTCCTGAGCTTATATATTCTCTACACCCCTCTTGCTCTAATTTCATTTCTACCTGCTTTACATAATCATATTTCATTTTAGTTGGGCAAAGGTTGTTTAGCAATCAATCTTAATTAAAAGTCCCCAAGAAGAAACCACGGAATAGCCTAACGTCACAACTTAGTTTGAGGAGATGCAATACGTAACTGAACGGCTAACAGTTAGTTATTATATTACAATAACTCTGACTAAAAAACCAAATGCGAGGCAAGTTGGAACTTTAACTGTATATGAATATTCTTTTCCAAGCTGTTTCCAACTAAAATAGTGGCTACAGTAGCATAGTGGTCATGTTTTCGGATTCGAGGACGGTGGTTTTCGTTCAGTAGCGGGTTCGATCCTTAGCTGCTAAAGACCTACAGTGTAGCCGGGGCTGATGCACGTTAAGTCAAAGTCCTCCCGTGGCGAGGTGTGGAAATTCGCAGAAGGGATGCCAGTTCAGGTGTCGTCCTCGTCACTTGATCGAGGCTTAAAATTACGAGGTCCGTCACCATTACCCCTCATGTTGTCTCTAGTGCGATGTTAAAAAAAACTAAAATTCGACTAAACCAAGTAATTCAAGTGCTGGAAGAAATCAAGTAAAAGAATGCATCATTTCAGACATAAATTTCCCAAATTACTTCAATATATTTACTTAAAAAAATTATTTGATATGCATACAATTTTTTTACAGATACATTATTGACCTGATAAGGAAAGGCAGACGATTTCTTACAAAATATAAATCATATTTTTTCTCTAAAATTATAACCTCACTTAAATAAAATGGAATAATAATAAGAACAATCATATAACTTTGTTTAAATTGTAATTAATATCTACGTTTTACTCGAAAAAAATATATTCATGATACATAAAATATATTAATTTTAATTGTATATAAAAGACAATTTATTTCAATTTTTCTCTTATTTAATTTGATTCAATAAATTTTTTGATATTTTAAGTTAAGAATTAGACATGCATGGATTTATTTACTTTAAAATTAATATATATTCAGAATTTTCAATCAAGCTATAGTTTAATTACGGAGAAACATTGAAGAAAAATAAAATAATCTAATAATCTCTCTCTTTACGCACACACATACACACACACATATATATATATATATATATGCGTGTTTTTGTGTGTACGTGTGAGTATGATGAAATACGATCTAAGCAATAAAAATCTATTGAATTTTAAAGCAAATTTTACTTCAGTCGTGAAACAATAAGAGAATTTTAAGTACTTGAAATTATTTATATATTAATGTAACGGGAGAGGATACGCATATACATCGAGATAGTGGTGTATGAACGAAAATACAAACACTCGTCTCAGTGGTTAGGAGAGAAGAGATAGAAAAAAACAGTAGTCAGATCACGTGGTCATAGATGTAGGGATCTTTACGTGTTTTCCATGGAGACAAACAGTCTATTAGAAAGTAACCATCTACTTAAGATCTTCAGAATTGCTGTTCTAAGCAGATTCAGAAATCCCATGGTTGAAAATTTAAAAGATTAAATGGAAATTTATTAAGAAATAAAGATGAAAATCTTACTGCGAATTTTTTGAGATTTTTAAACTGAGGTATAAAATAGGAAATTAAATTTAATTTAAGTCAAATCATTACACACACACACACACACATATATATATATATATATATATATATATATATATATATTAAGCAATATAGGTATATAATTATATTAAGCAATATAGGTATATAATTATATTAAGCAATATAGGTATTTCCTTTGTAAAAATAAGGTTGTAATAATATGTTTTTACATCTAACTTTGAATTTTTTTATAAAAACGTTTTTAAAGCATAAATTACATCAGATATATCTTTGTACTTCCCTAAAGTAATGATTTCGTACATATTCGGGTAAATATTTACCTGATAAGTAATTATATCCGTTTAATTAATTTGTTAAAGGTGTACTACAGTTTTTAGTACGTCTAGAATAAAAATGCACACAATCAGGCCTCTGTCAGGGCAATAACTAATGAAAATTACTCTGAGCGTTTTCATAAATGAGTGTTTGTCCACAAATATTTGTTTTGTTACCAACAATAAAGCACTTAAATCACCATCGATGCTTTAATTTTTTAATTTCTATCGAAGCTCGATCTTTCAATTCAATTATCGATGCTTAGATCTGTTTTTACTGTTTGCTTTCCCTATCTGTGATTAAAATCCCTTAGCCATTTTATTTACCGACAAGCATTTCTCGTAAAATGAGTATTTGTAATTTGGAGTTTAAAAAAATTATTTAATATTAAATAAATTATAATTATTTTTCAGAGTAAATATGTAATTTTATATCTAGATTTATTCAATTTAAATCCTTAAATGACAAAAATACTTGAATTCAAATTTATTCATATTAATTTTTAAAAGAAAATTAGATAAATTATTTAAATTAATTTAAATTCAATAATTTTGCGAATAAATTGTTGAATAATTTCACTAACGAAGTTTAAGTATTTTAAGAAGTATCAATATTTCATTTTATTATCATGATTAATGCACTTTACCTGGTTTATCTGTGTCCAAAATCAATTTGTTTAATTAATAATGAATATTATGATATAATTAATAGTGGATATTTAAATACCTATCTTCGAAACAGTCTGAATTCAGGAGCTGTTTTCTAGATCTAACATTATAATTTGAAATTACGAATTAAATTTTTTTTATTTTTATCCTACATATTTATAAAACAATCGACTAATTTTGCAAGTTTTCAAATGCTAACAACAATGCTTCTACATAAAAAAAGTGTAGCAAAAAATTCATGTGTATAATTACACCATTGAAGATTTCCATTATAATTCCTTTATGTTTAATATGATAATTTTTTTTTGAAAAATAGTTGAAAGTTTATAGCAAGATTTTATTATGATTTTCCATTCATTTCAGCCTTCGAGTCTTTAAAATAATATTTCTTGAAGCGAGAATATTTCCCAACTAATCAAACATATCTTAAATAAATTTGAATAGAATTTTTCTATATTATGAGTTGGATTGAGGAGATGCATTTAAAACAGTGAGAAAATTAATACTTGGTTGATGGTAGAGAGAGTGATCGGAAAAGTTATCAACAAAGACATAAGAATCGTGTCTTCGCTGAGTAAACAGACAAATAATAAAAGATAATCAGAATATGCAAAAAGTCTCAGCGACAGGAAACCTCATTAAAAGTTCTACTAAATGCTCGAACGTAATAGGTTAGCATCAGTTAAATATTTGAAAATAATTTTAACTTTTAGAATCTGACATGGATAATAATTAAATCCACAATCTGGATTAAATTATTTGAGAATATTTTAAATTAATGAAATTAATTGGAAATGATTACGTTAATATTCTAGCAATGATTAATGATTAAATGATTAAGTTCATATTCTAGCAATTTCAAGATGAGTTATTGCCTAGTTTGAAGTCATTAGTGACTGTATTGGTTAATGACTGTTTAAATACCGATTAAGTATGAAAGGAGATGGAAGTAAGACGAGAGCGTTACGTGCGTAAATAACTCTCTAAAAATCATTCAGTGCCACTTATAGAGAATTAGACACACAGAGAATCAACACAAAGGCTACAGGCGTCACAATTAATAATTTTGAGCATCTGTCAAATTATGAGGACTAGTATTTAGCAGAAACAACCCTCTCCAAAATTACACACCCCGCCAACAGAATAGCTTGGATTTATATTTAGACTTGGCATACATTTAACCTTCGACTACCAGTGCTGGTGTAATTGTGCTGTTTGTAGTAGGCAGAACCTAACTGACCTTAAGGTGTATTCCCACAAAGTGCAGTTTCGTGGTCCTCTTACCAATTATAGACTTGTCTTTGACAAGTACGGTCAGTCTTGTTGTTTCACAGTCATTCATAAGTTGATTACCGATAGAAACCTTTTGTGTGGCATCGAATGCTGAGAAGAATACACCATTTAAGTAGATATGTAAGAATATTTTGATGTATAATAGATTATTTTGTTTACAGAAATTTCACTTTTAAGAAATTTTAGGTCTAGTTATATGAGCAGATTTAGAAACATATAAAATAATAAATTTTAAGGGCTCGTATATCCATTGAAAACCTAAATTAGGGTAGTAGAGTTATGATTAAAGCCATATGTTGAATCTATAAGAAAATCTAATATGGAGTCAGAATATGAACCCTTTAAAACTGAGAATTCGGTTCATCTATCTTTGGATTCCAAAAAGAAATCACTATTGTGTCTTATGAGCCAAAAATAATAAATAAACAATTCGGATATATTTCTTTCCCCTATGCATAATGATTCTGTAATTAACACTAAAAATAAGAAGCTAGAGAATATTATGGACTACAATACTCCAATAAAGCTAGGGTAGCTATAGTAGATAAAATGTGCAGTACGCATTTTGTATCCAGGCGAACAAAGAAGTGGCCATTGTTAATATTTTTCGAATTGGTAAACATAAATGGAATACACAGCGAAATTTTGTACTACACGACGTACATTAATTATGCCCAAAAATTTAAAAGACATTTTCTAAAAAAAAAATTATCCGAATCATTGATGAGGCTACACCTCACAGAAAGAGCACATAGACATTACCTCCCATTAATAGGCCATTTCTAAGCAGATGCAAGAAAAAAACCACAAGCTGAGCTACTAAAAGATGGAACATCAGCAAAAGTACTTGGAAGGTGATTTTGTTGAGACAGGCCGAAGAAAAAGGATGACAAAAATTATGTGTCATGAATGTAATGTATCGGTGTGCAAAGAGTATATATATTCAGTTAGAACAATTCCTTTTGGAGGTTCACGAGTAAGTAGAACATGATAAAATTTGATATCGTCAGTGGCTAAAATATTTACGTAATATGCTATACCTTGTATTTTTGCTGTTATTTAAAGTACTTTGAGTGGCCGCGGTAGCCTAGTTGTCATGGCTTCGGATTCGTGGTTTCGTTCAGACGTGGGTTCGAGCCTTGGCCGCTAAAGACCCGCCGAGCAGCCGGGCTGATGCACGTCAAATCTGTCGGGGCCCAAAGTCATCCCGTTGGCGTGGTGTGCAAGTTAAGAGAGGTGTGTGTCAGCTCAGGTGTTGTTCTCGTCGCTTGACCGAGGTTCAAAATTACGAAATCTGTCGCCGAGATCAATCGTGCAGATGTTGCAATGAGGACACATTAGATATACGAATAAAGTAGCTTATTAACAAACTGAGAGTGACTACACTTGGCTAAGAAATCTCCTAGACTGAGAATAAATGATTTTATATATCACAGTGAAATATTCCAAAACATTGCTCTAGAAACATAAAGATCATTCTCGATTATTTAAGAAATTGTAAAGATAAAACAGAACAACATTTAATCGTTTCGGGACGGCATGCTTTGGCGTAGGACGTTCCCTGGGGACAGAGGAGAATCGAAAGGAACTACTGCACGGAGGCCGGGAGTCTTGCGTCGCTAAGCCTAACTTTAAAAAAGAAATCACAAAAAAAGTTTTCGTCTTAATATCCTAAATTTTAGTAAAATTTTAGATTATTAATTAAGTTGCTATATATTTTAAAATTAAAATTTTTAATAATCTTTTTTTTTTATTATTTGCTTAAAAATGTCTTAGTTTGAGAAATAATTTTCAATAGCGCTATTGGAATTATTCCGAAGTCTTATGGACAAAAACATCAATAAACTTTAAAATTTATAAAAAAAAATATACAATAAAGATTACTTACAAGAAGTAACAAGACGTGATGTGAAGACGGAGTGTTCACATCACGCTGAGAAATTCTCATAGCGCTGAGAAACGCAAATTCCTGTTTTGTCCGTCTCTGAAGATATGTCTTCATCAGAATTATAAGCAATATTCTTTTCAAACCTCTTAGAAAATTAATCCCTCTCTAATCATTAACTAGGTACTCGAACATTTCAGTAATTTCTTCTGATAAACAACGCTTCCTCAATTATAAACAAGATAAAGTCTTTCCGAAACAAAAGAAGTAAGCGAAATACATCGAAAAGAAACACTAAGTCAAACAGTACTGACGGTACAGCTCTAAAAAGAAAGAAAGAAAAATACATAGCAAAAACCAATAAAAATACATTCGGTGAAAAACCAGCAACACGAATGTACATCACATGGAAGTTTAAAGACCCGAGTTCAGTCTGTTTACATTACACTTTCCTTCCTCGACCACACTCGATTTTTCGCCAACATTTTTGGGAACTTTCCATTAGTCGCCAACTTTTTCGCCAAGTTGCCAAAAAGCTTACGTTCTATTCAGATATTAATAGCTGTTATGAATTTAGCTAATAATATGTGGATAGAAGGAAGATATATATTTTCAACCAATAAAATTATTTTAAGAAAACTGAGACATCTTTGATGAGGTACGATTAAAGGATCTTATTTCCTGTAATTATTAGCAATTGAAGTCATATATTAACATTTAGGTATCGAAATATTTCTGTATCTGTTCAAGCAAGAAAAATCACATTTATAACCGTATATAATTACGCATGAGCAATGAATAATCAATAACTACTCATACGTCTGTAAATGCCGTGCACATTTTGTTTGGTACATCTTGAATAAAATTCACTGCATTTGTGACTGTAAAAATTTTACAGAATATTCAAAAACATAACATTCTTTACACAGAAAATAATTGCAATTTCAAAAATAACATTTAAATAGAACTTAAATTTTTCAAAATGTAGTGATTGAAATTTCTAGTGTTTGTAAAAAAATTGCTCAATATTTAAAATTTGTAAGTGTTTATTAGAGAAAAAATTATAGTCTTAATTATATATATGTAATGTTAATAATTTTAATGTGTAATCCTTCCAATGTTGTAATTATTTCAGGACGAAATAATGAACAGCCAGGATGGTTTCAGGAACATACATTATTTAATGCTCGGAACGTTACACAACACAAGACAGGATACATATACATTAATAAAACACAGATTCACTAACATGACTCCATCGTTCTTTTTACAAAGTCTTTTTGCCTTCGATCGCGCTTGCGCTCTAGTCGTCCTGCTCACCAAAAGAACATGTGGCGCCATCTGGCTACCATTTAATAGTTACATGGAAGGTAGGGGTAAATTACAGTGTTCCAAATGGATTTTAACACAGTTTATAAATACAGTAAAACGTTTCATCCTAGTAATTGATTTAGTTTGGTTTTATTAAAGTCGCGCTATAAGCAACACCTGTGCTATTGACCACCGACCTCGGAATTTTGATCCTCGATCAAGTAACGAAGGCGACACCTGAGCTGGGACGCCCTCTTCTAACTTCCACAACACACCAACTGAAGGACAACTTGCATCAGCCCTGGCTACACTGTGGGTCCTTTGTGACATTAAGACTCGAACCCGAGACTGACCAAAACCGCCAGCGCGAATCCATGACTATGACAATTAGGCTACCATGGAATTGATATTGTTTTATTATTGGCAAAAGTTTTCTGTTTTTTTTTAATACTATTTTTTTAGTTTATTTTTACATTTATTTAATTGAAACATTTTGTTAACGAAATCCTATACGATTTAAATGTAAATATTTTCCTTGAGACATCAGGTTATCGAATAAAAAATATCTTTTAAAAAGTTCCTCAACGTTATGAGAAATTTTTATAAAATTACAATAATTAATATACATGCAATAAGTCTTAATAATTAATATCTTTTCAGTAACTGTACCAAATTTCTTTTTTTTTTAAATATAATTTCATGGTGTACGGTTCTATTTAATTCATCGAATAATTTTCATGAATAATAATGAGAATGCCAAACGATTTTGATGTAAATATTTACCTTAACAAACATAATTTTGGAATACAAAACAGTATCTTTCGAACAAGTTACTTTTATTCTTCACAAGAATTTTGCAAGAAGTCACATTATTGATTATATTAAGCAAAGCAAAATATTATAATTTTTTTTATATTTTTTATTCCATATTTTTAAATTACTAAAAAAATACACTGGTACTCTCTAAATAAACTTTTTCAGAAACTATAATTTTTTTTTTCAATTTCGAATGCTGTAGATATAAATTGAAGTAATAGGAACGGATGCCGAAAGGCAATTTAATAATTTCTTAAATATAATAGTCTTCTTGAACTTTAATATTTTCCGAGATCCAATACTTTAAAATTAGAACCAACCTCATCTTCTCGGTAATAATATAAAACTTCCGGACTTTATATATTGCTTCCTTCCAGCGATATAATCAGACCTTTTCAGTATATGTTTCTAAAATAATGGACGATAAATCTTTAATAAAGACGAAATTAAACTTTTGAGTCAACAAGCTTGCTGAATTTTCCTGATATCAACCATATTGCTTCAAAATGATGATATTAACTATCTCACTCTCTATAATATCGATCGCAAAGTTAATTCCTATTTCTCTTTGGCTATAATTTGTTTGGAATTTTTGTAGATATCAATATAATATTTAAAGAAATACATTTTATAAATCCATTACTTTTTTCACTCCTTTCACATTTGAAAAGATAATATAAACTTTAATTAAGAACGGGAAATATTTCCTTCGTTATTTAGCTCTACAGCCATCTTAAAGTTTAATTAAATAGACAATAAGTTCAAAACTGCAATTGGGGATACTTGAGAATGAGACGAAACAGTTAATTTACTATAAATAAGGTAACAGTTAAGTTCATAGTATTTTATTTAATAAATCTTAAAAACATGCATAAAACTAGAATATTGTAAGTAGTGTAATATAAATTTACTTGTTTTAAAATAATACAAAATGTTTATTCGCTTAATGGCTCCTTCTAATAAATAATTAAGTTCTTTAGAATTTGAATGTAGTATTAGATCCTAACAGAAGTTTTGGCTACTACCATTTTAATTATTACTCGTATTTAAATCGAAGTACATTTTTTCAGATAACTTACTGCTAAGATAATTATACTTATTTATGCCACCCAAAATTAGCTCTTAGTAACCTGCAATATTCTATCCAACTGAAGTGAAGACACTTAATTTTACTTTCTCTCTCAAACTGAAAGTTTTGGGTCAGTACTTGTTTATGAAATTATCCTTTTTAGTTCTTAATACATCTTTTGAGAGTAGTTTTTAATACATCTTGTCATCTATGAATATTTTACTTTTCGAAATTATTTAAAATATCTCAAACTATACAGTATTTAACTTTATACCGCCAATTTTTGGCGCCAATAATCTTTCACAAAGCACTAAATTTAATTTACCGTAATTGCTGGAACAAAAGATGCCCCTTCAGTTTATGGTACAGTTCTTAGAATAGGAAATTTTATTAAGACTAGTAAATTTATATTCTCCGATAAGAGTAATAAAAAAAAGATATGTATAAATTATTCTAACGATGAAGGAAGCATAGTACTCAAAAAGCGTACAATATATGGAAAAATATTTATTGTCTTAGTTTAAATATATCACTTTTTACTATAAACACAAAAGTTCATAGCTACAGATACATTATTTAACGTCTTTATTAGATTTTATTTAACAGAGTGTTATGTCATTTCTTTGACCTTCAACATTTTTAATTGCTTTTTCACAGATTAATGCTTCACGTGGTGGTGAATACATCTTCATCGTGGTGGTGAATACATACTTCAGGCACCAATACATCTTCGAAGAAAATTTTTTGAATTAACGTTAATTTTGCTTTCAAATGCATATGTCATGGTCTTATGGAGCTTCAAAATTTAAAAAAAAAAATGAAGAAAAGTTTTATTAGAGTATATTTTTACTATCAAAAGCCACTTTGCGCAAATTAAAGTAAAAATTAAGGCTTTCACGAAAGATGATAACTTAAAAGAAAATAAATATATTGATCTTTTGTAAATTGAATAATACAGAATATAAACGTAAGACGTTGGGCTATACGCAGCTTTCTCTTCACTGACCTTGGAGACTTTTAATTAAGATTGATTGCTTTTGCTAAACAACACCTTTGCCCAACGAAAAATTAAACTTGATTATGTAAAGCAAGTAGAAATGAAGTGAAGCAGGAGAGTTAGGAACTATATAAACTCAGACTGAGAATCGCGATAGAGGGTTGAAGTAGAGGTTGAGTGATTCCAGTGTTCAGCAAGTATTCCAGAGTCGGAGTTAAAGTCGGAGCCGAGAATTGTTACAAGTTATCATCTGGTTATTGTATGCTCGATGTCAAGATAATCTTAGTGGTAAGAGTTAGTTAGATTATTACTGGTAGATTGAGTTAAAATAGTTAAGGCCTAATCTGGGAGAGCATTTATAATTGTCGTTATATTAGCAACCAAGTAATAAATATTATGATTATTGTTCTAACGTCTCTTTGATCAACTTATTGACTTTTAGTGTTAAAACATTGAGTTTAGCTACGGCACAAGAGGTAAACAGGAATGGGCAGCCGTCACAAACTTATCTGGAGGAAATAGACCATTGTTTTGATAATAAAGCACTGACGTAGGAAGCTATGGTAGTTTGAATTCTAAACACCGAAATTTTCTTTAAAAGTCATTGTAACTTTTACCTATTTTTCTTTCACCAATCGCAATATAAAAAACTTTCTGCTCTACATAAAATGTGATGAATATTCTATTATATGTATAAGTATTTGAAACACTCACACACACGCACACACACACACACGC
>BMAW01037480.1:206179-226607 GCA_019974015.1 Nephila pilipes
TTTTTTTTTTTTTTTTTTTTTTTTTTTTTTTTCATAAACTATTTATCCTTCTTTTTTATTTCATTCTTTTTTTTTCTCTACCAGTTTTTCAGTTATTTGCGTCTCTCTTTCTTTCACTTATTGTCTCTCCCTGAATTTAACTATCATTGTCTGTCTCTCTTTTATTATTACTTTTCTCTTTATATTTCATTTTATATTTAGCTCTCCCTGTTTATCTCACTATCGTTGTCTCTCTCTCTTTCATAGATTACTTTTCACTCTCGTATTTATAATTATCTCCCTCTTTCATAATTTTTCACTCCCCTTTCATTATAACTCTCTCTTTCTTTTATCTCTCATTCACTATCTTTCTTTATCTCTTTTTTGCTCTGCTCTTGTGTTACAAAGTCACAAACATTCGTGAAAATTGGAACCGTTTTCTCTCTGAAAGCTTATATTAGGTCTTCTGATTTTACGAAAAACGCCTCAATTCTATACATTTCAAATCAGGCAAGTTAAATATTTTAGATGTGCTGGATATGTTATAAGAATTTCACTCAAATAAGAATGTTGCATCAGTTTGTCTCATTTGAAGCTTTGAAAGCTGTTAATTCATTAATTCTGTGATATTTTGAACTAATGCTATTAACCACTTGCATTGGAAAGAAGTGCCACTCACTTTCACATGTGTTATCACAGAATCTTCAACGATGAGCTACACTCGCCAGCAGGCAATAGTCCCCTAAGTAGAAAGCAGATATTGCAATATTTAATTTTTATATTTCATTCTGTAAAACAATTAGTGTAGTATAGAGTAATAAATATGTGTTTTTGAAATTTCGGTATGATTTAGCAAAGCAAAGTTTGCGAAGTGTATATATTCTTGAATGCAAAAAAACGTGGAAAGATATCTGTTAGTGGATCACCAAATCGTTCACAGGCAAAATAATTGGAATATTTCCCCATAAACCGCAAATGCCTAGAAAAAACCAAAAGTTAAATGTACGGTGTGTGCCAAATAAAAAAGAGCAGTAAAACAACATGTGAAAGCAAGAAATTCCTTGTGACATCATATATCTTGCGCTGTTTGGAAAGATAACATATTTGGCAAGATTATTAATAAGCAAATTTAATAGTTGTATTTGTGTAATTTTGTCATCACTCGATGCGATGTTATATTTTCTTCAAAAAAATGTTAGAAGTTCTGGATAGAAAAGTACTTAGTTTAGAAAATATTTTTCTGATTTCTGTAAGACATCGGACACTCCACCCTTCGCAAGGAGTTGCAGTCGATTGTTTTTGTACAAGCTTTTGTCAATTTCTTGTCACCACAACTGGTTAACTATTCATCATGTTAGAATACGCACAAGGCAGGAATATTAAAGAAGGATACTGAAGCTGCAACATAAGAAGTACGCATGCGCCAAAAGGCAGCGCCGACAGCTGTTTAGCTTTCTCTTTTGATTACAGTGCCTCTCCTTTCCGCAAAACAAAATTCCATTGCAGTTTCCTTCGTTCGCACTAGAATTATTTTCTATATATATATATATATATATATATATATATAGAAAAATATTATGGTTTGAGAATTTTTATATCGGTTTTTATGGTACTGTTTACCCTTATGGACTAAAGGAAATATGGAACAATAAAAATGTATTAAACGCAAATAAGCAAAATAACCAAGTATTTTATTACCAAGAAGGATTCTACAGGATTAATAATCCTTATAAATTAACTAGAACTTCTAGAGGAAAACGTAGAAATTGAAAAATAAGAGACTTGTCAACTATTAAAGAAAAAATGTTTCAACTTGGATTAGAATTTGAAAAGAACTATCTCATAGGACATATTAAGCACTTTATGTTCGGACTTAATAAAAGAGAGGTAAAGATTGTCATGAATATTTTGAATAATGAAGTTATTCCGGATTCTCAAGGATTTCATATCATTGGAGATATATGTAGATATCTTTGCCATAAAATGAAAATTGATTTGAATATTGATGAAAAATATATTACAGAGAATATTGCACCTTTCTCTTTATGAATAAATCATTTAATAAGATTAATTTTTCTGGTGTGTTTCAAAAACACATGGCTCTATTTCCAATTAAAAATATCAGGATAAAAAGAGCTTTTAAGTAAAATAAAAAACGGTAGATCTATTTTAAATTACAATAATATTTCAGAGTCACAAACACCACAAGTATGTAAATGCAAAGATTACAAACAATATGTTGATTCATTCCATCAACATGTTGTTACGGGAAACATGAACATCGTTAAAAGCGATTTATTGAGAGGTTTCATGAATAAAGGAACTGGATTCAGGCTCATGATTACTAATAGTAACCTTGTAGTGAGAAAACAAATTACTAATGATTTTGACAATTTTATTCTTAAGGTTGCAATTAAATATCGTTTGCCAATTGAGGCATTTGATGAATTTAGGTCATGCGTTTTGAAGAAAATTCTATATTTGAATTTTAAAGTAGATAGGGAAATTACAATTAAAGATCTAAAACTTGATATACATGATTTGCAGAAAAATTTTGTTATCGTATATGTAGATAAGGTTCCTGCAAATTATGCAATTATTTGCAAATTTTACTATCATAAATTATTGAGTGAACATATAATGAATAATAATGCTTTCCAGTTTTACAAATATAGTAACAGAGAAATAAATAATCGTCTTTTGGCATTCAATAAGAAGGTGGGTTTACACCTTACAAACATTAAATTTCCATATATTTTTTAACGCCAAAATTTCACAAAAATCCTGTCAAATTCCGAAGTATTACGAATGGATATAACACTTATATCACTAAATCTGGCAAACTTCTACAATCCATTCTTCAAAAATCTATTGAAAATATTGAAAATTATTAAAAATAGTTTTGAAATTGTTAAAAACATGAAGGAACAAGAGGTATTCTCCACACATGGATATGATTTTGAAGACCTTTTTAACTCAATAGATATTCAAGATTTAATTAAGGTTCTTGCAATTTAATACAATAAATATCATTTTAGTCAAACAATAAAACAGGAAAAATTCAATAGTCTCATTAAACTTGTATTACAAGAGAATTATATAGTTTTTGGTCAAAATCTCTATAAACAAATTCAGGGTCTCCCTCAGGGAGGTCCAGCTAGTAATTGTCTGGCCAATTTTTATTTACATTTTTATGAATTAAAACAGATTGACATTGATTCTTACTTTCTTTTTCGTTACATAGATTATCTAATTATTTTAGGTAAAACTGAGGATTTTAATCCAAATATTTCATTTTACCCTAATTACCTCAAATTATTAAAAACTAATCTTAATACAAATACAGTAGAATTTTTAGATCTCGATTTGCAAATAGTTGACAATAGACTTATTAGTAATATTTTTGATAAAAGAGAGAGATTCGAATTCCATGTAATTAAAATACCATTTTGGAACAGTTATCTACACAGATCCATTTATAGGAATATTTTACTGGGATTTTTATTGCGTAACAACAAATTAACCACACATAAAATAGACAAGTTTAATAACATTAAAAAATTCTTCAACAACTGTTTGGATCATGATTATCCAATAAATTTCTTAAATACCTATATACATCACAAATATATTAAACATCTTTGCGAATCGTGATCCAATTTCAAATCCACCACACAACAATAGGTCCACAAAGTCGGCTTGTTAGTGGTCTAGACGTGAAGAATTTATTTATTTATTTACATTTACACAGCTTACATTTATAATCACTCTGTGGACCGTTATACTCCTTTACCATACAACTTATTACCAACCAATTGTTTGCATCCTTTTACGTTTTATTACCAATCAAACAATAATTTAAATCTTTTTTCAATTTATATGGTGATGATGTGTTGTATTTTTTTCATTTTGAGTATGTGATATATATCTTGAAGCTTAAAGACAATTCCGTCTTAATACTCACATATTTGAATCTTCATTTCTTTGAATTTTGTAAGTAATTTTTATATTTTGATTTGTTGATAATTTTTAGAATTATAGATTTTATTTTTGTAAATTTTATCATTGAAATTTTTTGCATCTTTTAATCATGAACTCTTTTGCAATTTGGATTTCCTAATTCAGCCTACCAAGTAAAAGGGGAAAGGTTGGTACCATTAAACTAGTTTAACCCCGCTTAATCGGTCCTCAGCCCGATATTGCTTTTTGACTTGCTGGGTTACATATTTTCTTTTATTTTTATTTCATTGTTACATTTCTTTCTGGATTTTTGTCTTTTTAAATATTAAAATTATTCTTTCATAAATTTTCAGTATGTTTATTTCATACATTTTTATGGTTGCTTTGCGCCTAATTATGTGTGGATTTTTCGAATAATGATATCTTTATTTCAGTATATGTATATATATATATATATATATATATATATATATATATATATATATACAGGGGGTGGACAAAAATATGGAAACACCTTGTAAAATGCATGTTTGAAAAGAAAGATTGATTTTAATGAAATATGTAGGTGGCGCTGGCGTTTTTGACTACTAACGCCACCTATACAACTTCGTAAATGTGCTAAACAGTTCAGTTGTTGTCGGAGTACTGTTATGTGAGGTTGTCATTGCATTATGTCAGAGTTAACAGACTTCGAACGTGGGCAAATTGTTGGAGCACGTATGATAGGTGCTTCCGTAAGCAAGGTAGCCGAGGTGTTTAGTGTTTCAAGAGGTACTGTATCGAAGATTTATTCCGCATATTTGAAAAGCGGAAAAACATCATCTGCTAAATCACAGCGCGGACGAAAGTGTGTGCTGAGTGATCGTGACAGACGATCATTAAGGGCAATTGTGACGAAAAATAAGAAGACCACAGCTGCAAAAGTTACTGCTGAAATGAATGTTGTGTTACAGAACCCTGTGAGTACCAAAACAATTAGAAGGGAGCTTCATAAACAGGGAATTTCTGGCCGTGCTGCAATTGAGAAGCCACTCATCAGTGATGCTAATGCCCGTAACAGGAAAAGGTGGTGTTTAAGTCATAAAGCCTGGACTATAGGGCAGTGGAAGCGTGTAATATGGTCTGACGAGTCTTCTTTCACATTGTTTCCCATTTCTTGCCGACTTTACGTCTGGAAAACGCCATCTCAAGCCTATAATACAGACTGCTTGTTGCCAAGAGTGAAACATTGCGGGGGTTCTGTTATGGTTTGGGCAGCCATATCGTGGTTCTCTGCTGGCCCCATGATAACTGTGTCAGGGCACATGACTGCCAAGACTTATGTGAACATTTTGGCAGATCAAGTTCATCCCATGGTACAAACTTTGTTCCCCGATGGTGATGGTGTCTTCCAAGACGACAAAGCCCCTGTTCACACAGCTCACATTGTCCAGGACTGGTTTTCTGAGCACGAGGAGGATTTGTCCCATCTCCCCTGGCCACCACAGTCACCAGACCTGAATATTATCGAACCTTTGTGGTCTACATTGGAACGGAAAGTGCGTTCTCGTTATCCACCGCCAACATCGTTATCTGAACTTGCCACCGTTTTGCAGGAAGAATGGTACAATATTCCGTTGGCACACATACAGGAACTGCATTTATCCATTCCGAGAAGACTGCAAGATGTTTTGGATGCCAACGGGTTTCCTACACCATATTAAGCAAATAAACATGTTTTTTAAAAGGTGTTTCCATATTTTTGTCCAACCCCTGTATATATATACTAGCGAAATACCACTGACTGATTCATCACGAGATCTCTAAGACTTTACGACCCATGGTTTTGAAATTTAGCATAGTTACTCATTTTTCGATGTGGACGCTCTCTAAGAATGGATTTTACGGAAGTCTTATCCAAAAGGTAATTTTCATCCGTTCATCTACTCTTATCCATCGGTTATATAATTTTTGGCGACTTTATCTCCAACAATGAAATGACCGACGCCAAACGGAATGTAATTTTTTATATGTATGCTGTGTATTGTCACCCATTGAGTTACTTGGTGAGATTTGTTAATGCGAAATGAAAAAATACCAAATAATGTAATATTGAAGCGCTGATGGAGGATGGGCAAGATTTTGGCGAAGGGGTTCTTTATGTGAAATTTCGTGCATGTCGAAAAAAGGAAACGTACATATTATTTAGGGATAGAAATAAATGATTTTGGAATCCCACGGTTGGTGAAAGTGTAATTTAGCTCCAAAACTTAGTGGGATTTTGAAAAGTACTAAAATGGCGACTTCTTACGGAGTAGCGCACACGGAGTAGCACAATCTTCGTTTACTGTTGAACCTCGCTACATGCATGAACGAACTCATGACGCTATGACATACGTAAGACACTTTGTTCGTCCATACTTGTACGACTTTTGTTTTAGGATTGCAGTCACTTGCAATCTTAAATGGTCAGAAATCAAAGATCTCTTGAGGTAGGGAGAAAAATCTTATGACAGACACTATGTCGTTGTGAGGGTATTTCATTTGAAAGCTAAGCACATGATGAATCTTCTGACAAAAAGTTGCATCTTTGGCAATACTATGTGTAACATGTATACGGTGGAATGAATTTTATCCATATTATATATATATAGGGTGACTTTTTACTAACTTTTTTTTATTTTTCTCATATATTGGAAAGTCGTGGATAACCATTATTCCAGACAGTCAATTTCTTAAAATTTTAAATTTAGAGTATCAATATCGTTTAAAATTTGAAAGTTTTATTGATATTTTACGTACAGGTTCCAAAATATAATATTATTGTCTTCCTGTCGAAGCAGGTGGGTATCAGCTAGTTCAAATATAAATGCCATCTTATAAATATTTTATCATACAAGAGGGAATCGTGAATTTTTAATTATTACAAATACACAAACAATATATTTAAATAAAATATTTTCTGCATGTTGATTGTTTATATATATTATATATATATATGTGTGTGTGTACATGCGTGAGTGAGTAATAATAGATAAGGAAAAAGGCCGATACAAATTCTATTGTTATGGTCACGGCTAGAAAATAAATACTAATTCTTCAAGTGAAGTCTATTTCTTTTACGTTAAATGAGAGAAAGAGAACGTTATATTGGGAAAGTGGTGGACGTGTGTCAATTTGATTCCTTTGCTATACGAGATGGATGATAATGTTTACATTATGAAAACTTTGGAAGCAACATGCGTCTCTTACCTTCATGGCAAATGGGAAAAAGAGTGAAATTTTTCCTGTTTGGAATTTAAATGCAACGGTGAATTTAGGCCTCGAGGTATTAGTTTTAAGAATCCTTAGGCATTTTATCTGGAGTCAAAATACCTTGTAGGGAAATCTTCCTACCTACGGTTTTGAAACTCTAAGAGAATCTGATGCAAGTAAATTTCAAGTGCGTGATTATGTAAATTAGATGCTCAAAGGAGCTTGTATCAGATAAAAAAAAATTAACCGACACAAGAAGCTTTTAAGTGCAGGAAAATTAGGAAAGTGTATTAAATTTAATTGAAAGCATTATATATAAATATATATATATATATAAATCTTGTGTGAGTTAATTTTTGATTATTTAGTTTTAACTTTATATATTTAACCAATATATTTAATATTAACACACCAATATATATATTAACACAACCAATATATTTAAATAAAATATCTTTTGCATGTTGATTGTTTATATGTGTGTGTGTGTGTGTGTGTGTGTATAATGTGTTTCAAATTACATCTATAAATAGTTATTTGTTTGGTTTCAGGAAATAATACTAATGAAATTTGTACAACTACCAATGATTATTCTTCGAGAAATTTCACATCGTGGAAATATTTCCACGAATAAAGTCTTAGTGCAGTTTACAGCTGCACCTTCTGTCGCAGCAAACAGTTTTACCAATCTGTTATTGGTATCTTCTACGATAAAAATCTATTTCCTATCAACCGAGTTCTCTGAAAGTGTTAGAAGGAGCAATGGTAAAGGTTTCATAACTTTATAAAAAGTCTAAAGTTCTAAGAATAGCTTGTGGCTTTCCATTAGTCGATTTATTACGTTTTCAGTAAAATCAGTTTTTAAAATATTCGGAGGCATGTTTTCGCATTTCTCATTTAATACAAATTATATTTTCTCTTTAAAATACACCATAAATACAAAAATTATATTTTTATGCTTAAATGCTAAATAAAAAGTTACTTTGCGTCTCAGAGATCAATAATATATTTTTATGATTTAAATGAATAGTAATTTTCGAAACCTATTTCTGCAGAATTTCAAATTTGTTTCGATTCTTGAATGTTCCTGATCTTCGTACATATCTTGGTAATTGAGAAAGAAAAAAAACGAAATGTATGTTTCAAATATATCAGATGTGTCTCTCAGCCAAGTCTATTAAAAGCTCGATCGTCTGGCTCTATTTAGAAATTCTAAAGAATAAAAATTCTTCTAGGAATATTACTTCCATTAATGGAGTTTTAATTCCATATAATATGAAATATGCTCTGATTTAAAATAACTATATAAAATCATTTTTTAACTTGAGAAACTGAATTTTGATGAAAGTGATGTTTTAGATCCGTCAAATATTCTTGATGCATTTAAAAATTAATAAAAAGCAACTAAATTGTATACGAGAGGTCTTTTCAGTACAACGCGGTTTTTTCACGAAGAAATATTTTGTAGAATAAAACAGTTCAATTCAACAACCATCATAAATAGGAAATTTAAAGCAAATTGAATTAGAAAAAAAATAATAAAAGTAGTTAAGTGTTATTTTTTTTTTTAAATTTTGAGGCACTTATTTTTTAAAAAAAAAGAATTCTTAAATTTTTTATTGTTCTGATGAATTCTTTGATATTTTTTGTTGCTTTCACGTTCCAGTTAATTGATATTGGATTGTTCATCATAAAAATTTTTTCAATATTCATTATTCTTTAAATATACATATACAGATAAAATAATTAGGTTTAGATGATAGGTTAGACGTGAAGGGCAACAACATTAAATTCAGCTGTTCAACTGAATATTTGTTGTGCAGCTGAAATATTAATTTTACAATAAATCGTTATAACCTCATACATCATATTTGCATCAAAATGTATATGTTATTTATTGTTAACATTTAATATTTACTTGAAAGATTCTTTTTAGTTCAGATTAAACAAATAGATAATAAGATATATATTTTTTTGAAATATTATAGTTGTATGAAAATAATACTTTATTCTAACTGAACATACGGATGACTTTCAGTATGTTCTTAGAAGATCCAAGAGGTGGCTCGAATAGCATTGAAAATGGCTTGTTTATAGAAAAGTATCTTGATTCCCTAGACAGCTGTTTAAGTCTCAGTTACACGTATTCATTATCATGACGCTTTTCGAAACTCAAATCGTCATAACTTTGCCGGCAGTTTACATTATCATCGCTTTCTTTGGAGCAGAAAAACCGAAAGCATCTCAATTTTTTGTTGTTTGTTTTGACTGTTGTAAAGCATTCTGTCTTTCCTTCATAGAAACTACGAAATTTACAACTTTTGCATCTACTGCAGCAAAAAGCGACACAAAATTACTTGATTCATCAGGTAACTACTACTGGTACAGTTTGAGAAGTTTTTTTTTTTTTTTTTAAATGTTTTCGATCTTTATCTGTTTATGGTCTTTTAATTATTCCTCTCGAATTCCTTTGACTTTCTCCCTAGAAAATCAGCAGGTATAATAAAAATGGGAGACATATTCATTTAGATTTGTAGGTACAAACAACATGAATGCAACCTTAATAGTTTTACCAGACATATGTTATACTTAATTTATGGATGTTAGAATTGGATTTGGATTTGAAAAACCCACCTACCAAAACGAGCTGATGGAGATATAATGCACATAAGCCATTTGAGCAGCTAGTGGTCAAATGCTATCATTATTTCGGGATTTATGACACTAATTGGGGACTTTTCTAGAATACAAGAAACTGCAAGTGTCTCACTTTCTGTAGTAAAGTAGTTTCGTACCACTGAGTGGATCACACGACTAGAACACTCAGTAATCTTTTCTTCTCGGTCTTCTAGTTACTTATGAACAGATTGCTTCCAGAACATAACTGGAAGCATCTGAACGGAGACAAAAAAAAAAAAAAAAAACCTCCTATACGCCTCTTTGTATTAACACTGGAGTTATTTCTATTTCTTTTTTCAAGTCTTTAGAAATTTCTTTTTTCTCTAGAGTTCCCAAATCCGTTGTATATTTTTAATAAGGGTGCTAACCGGACGTGTAATGTTCTCAAAGTTTGAAACATATCTTCTAATCCACGAAGTGGCTGATGACCCAGCCGCAGGTGGTGTTTGTCGAGTCGTATGTTCAATTCGTGATGCCACTAAAGAACTACCGAGTAACGGAGCTGATGCACGTTAAATTTGTATAGATCCGAAATTCTCCTGTTCAATGGTTTGGAATTTTGGAGTGGAAAATGCTAACTCAGGTGTTGTCATTATCATTTACTGAGGTTCAAAATAAAGAAAGTGATTTACTTATCAATGAGAGGTTAAAAATAGTCACATCTAACACTACTAGTATGTTTTCAAGAAAGATTAGATTTTCTCCTCCCCCACGATAGAAAGAAAGAATTCTCTGAATAGAGAACACTTTTTTCTGGTGAAGTGCAATTTCATTTGCCTATACCCAGTGACTTAAATATTTAACTAGGCCACAACCAAAGTGACCTTTCTCTCTGTTAGTAAAGTTTAAACAAGAAAAAAGTTTAAGAAAACAGTCCAGTTTGAAAAAACAATATTTTGATGACTATTAAGCTGGATGGTGAATTTGGTAAATCGAATTTAAACACATTGCCTCTTCTTTAAAATTTGATCAGTTAGAACATTTGGATTATATATATCAAGGAGTTTCACATTCATGACATCGGGTGATTCCACCTTCTATGTAGGGTTCCCGCTCTAGGAAAATACATTTCTTGTTATTTATTAGTTGTTAGCCTCTCTAGATGTCGAAGTGAACTTAAATCTTCTATTTGATATCGGAACCCCCACATAAAATGTTTGATTTGATAAAGTTAATGTTAACATGGAATTTTATCTTAAATCCAGACGAACGTTTTTATTTTCATCCAATTTCTAAGCTTAACCCGTTTGGTGATTCCAATGAGCGCATTAGGAAATACAATGTTTTTTAATATCAGAAGGTGTTTTTCCCTTAATTTCCTTCCTAATAATTAGGTATTTTAGTTGCTCAAAACTTTTAAAGTGAGTTATGTTATTAATCCTTGAAAATAAGATGCTAGTTCAAAATAGTATACACAATTACATCTGGGTCTTTATTTTAATAGAAAAAACAGTTTTAAACGGTCTGCAGTTAAGGTGTATCACTTCAGAGCAGTTCCTTAACTTTCTGATTATCTTGAAGATCTTGATCCTTTGTAGCAAAACTTTGTGTTGTTCCTGTTGGGAATGAATTAATCAAAGAAGATAAGGAAACAGTTTTCAATCTGGGACACCAAAAAGTTTTGACTGACATGAAAAAAAATTGTCAAATAAATTTCATCTACTTTTTCATTACATTTAAGTGAAAATCTAGTAATTTTTTGGATAAGCTACTTCCAGAACTGTCGCTCGCTTTGGATTGTTTCATTTTACTTTTCTTTCTTTCTTTTTTCCAGTTTAATTCTTATTTTTTTCTCCAACCGGAAAAGAAATTCTTTTTCAAATCGTTCATCTTCATCAACTTTTTATAAGATGTTATTTTCTTCCTGACGAAGAAACTTGTTTCTTTCTTCTTTCAGCTAAAGTTTGTTTCATTTTCAGCAAGCTGTAAGACAGGATAGACTCAATTCTGAGGGAATACTTGAAGATCTCTTTTTCCAACACAACCCATAAACATGATGTATTTTATTTATAAAGATTGGATAGAGAAATTTTATAATTTTTTTAATAAATCCATATATTAAACTTGTTTTTGTTAACATAGTTTTCACAATTCCAAGCACTAATAGTAAGTAAAATATATATGTCAACATATCAAAACTAAAATATTGTTTACAAAGTTTTATCATAAATCGTATTAATGTTTATACAAAGAATAATTTTATGCTATATATATATATATATATATCTTAACACTTTTATGATTTCAGTAACTAAATGATAGATGTTAACCGTAATAACACCAAATGATAAAGTTTTAAAATTGTAATGACATTTGAAAATTACCTGACGTTAAACAAAACATTTTCCTTTCTGCAGTGTATATAATTTATCCCTGATAAAGCTCTGCAAGCAACTTTTATGTAAAAGAATGAATAAACTAAAAAAATTATTAAACTAAATTCAACATTTATGTTTTGTAAGTAATTGAATATTCATACACGATTCGTTATAAATGATCTTTATTACTTAATGAGTATACGCAAACTGTTAATTTATGAGTGTATGAGAACGGCTACTGAACATAAATCTTTTCAATCAAACAAAACGTGTTTGAAATATAAATACGAAGTACTCAATATTTCCTTATTACATACAAAAATGAACAACTGTTTAAATTTAAAGATAAAAATAATTTATTACCGTTAAAACATATTTTTTTTTATTTCAATGCATGTATTTTCAGTTAGATAAATACTCGATGCTTTTATTTATGAAGAAAATGAATATTAATGTGAAGGGATATTTTAAAATAAGGAAATAAAGAATGTACGCATGAAACAGAATTAATGAATCTTTTGTTTCAAGCGCGGAAATGAATTTCTTTTTTCATAGCTTGGTATACAAAATGGCTAGGCTTTCCAAAATCTCAATCGTAAAGGAATTTTACTTATATTTTTTAAAACAATATATCAAATTACTTAGCTAATTATACATTCAAATTTATTCGTAATAAAGATGTATAACTACATATTATATTCTTCAAGTAACAATTACAACACTGCAGAATATACACTGCCGGTCATTAAAATCGCAAAACTAGGAAGGAATGATATAACGAACATCAAAATCACATGTAAGGAAGAAGAGGTGAGGATGTGCAAATAATTAACATTTCAGCACATTTAGATGAAGCAGGAAGGAGAAGCGTCACCTGAAGCACTGCACAAAAGAAAAGTTGTGTTGCAGATTTCTCATTCGGAAGTCGGAGTTTACTCAGAACACCGTGTTATGCTTCGAAAAGTAAAGATGTTTACCATTAAGTGTCGAAACTCGATAGAAGCAGAATTATTGCCTATGGAGAGTAAGGATTATCATTCTGTGATATTGTCCGTCACTCTGTCGTAATTCAACTACTGTCCTGCAAATAGGGAATCACTGGGTTGTTGAGGGTCACATGAAGGATCACAGAACGGTATGAAGGATCTCCACGTACTCCCATGACTAATGTTTAAAAGGACAGAGCAGTTGAGAGGTGGGCTCATCGAAACCGTACAACCACATCACGGATCTGTAGTCAGGATATGGACATAGTTTGCAGCATGCCCAGTATCCGCTCTTACGGTGCGATGACGTTTGCAGCAGTCACTGTCAGCTCTGCAACCATTACTTCGTCTTTATTTAACAATGCAGCATAGAGACAGACGGCGACTATGGTGCACCGAATGACAAAGTGAGATACAGGAGTGAAACAACGTTGTCTTTACAGATGAGTCCCGTTCAGCGTGCAATATTTCGATGGCTGTACACATGCCTGGAGGCTCCGTGGAGACTTCTCGCTGCCTGAATGTATTCAGTGTCAGCATACGGGCCCTGCACCTGGTATGATGGCTCGGGCAACCATTGTGTACACGACGCGCACATCTCTAGTTCAGAACAAAGGTAATTTGAATTCAAATTGTTACATTTCTGAGATCTTACCTTCACTGTTTGTACACTATCTTCGAAGCCTGCAAAATGCTATCATCCATAAAGATAATGCAATATAATGTCATGCACGTCATGTCCTGACCATCTTCAATACATAGTTAATATGATTGTTGTATTTCCCTGCTTGGTTCCCCAATTGTTATCCATTGAAAACATCTGGTCATGGATTGCTGAAAGACTGGCCCGCCACCCCTCTCCCACTAATATAGTTAATGAAGTGTGGCATGGACTTAAAGCAGCATGTAATGAGTAGCCCATTTCTATCATCCAAGCCCAGTTAGACTCCATTCCTAACCGGGTAAGGGCCGTTTTAGCTGCCAGCTGTGGCAGCTGTTTCTATTAATTTCGTACCTTTTTAAATTTCTAAACTGATTGCAAATTTTATCAGTTTGTCTTCATGTCATACTGTTTACGTTCAATAAATATATTTTGTTGTATTTGTTTTCAATAATGTATATTGACTTCCCAGTGTCTCAAATTTAATTGCAGGCTACATTTTTAAATTTCTCATCATTTCGTGTTTTTTGGATAATTTGTTATCTTAAATGAATACATTCTAGAATAAAATTTTAGGTTTCCTTTCAAATTATCAGATGTTAATAAAACACTAGGTAAGTTTGTGATACTTGTGTAAGTTTGTGATACTTGTGTAAGTTTAAATACTTAGGAAACATATCTTATTTTTATATTCATTATTCGTCAGGAATAAAGACATTATATTGTAGAATGGAATACTTTTTGTAAAAAAAGAATAAAATTATCTGGAACACGAGTAATATGTGATAATCTTGGGTGAAGATATATCCTCTAATTTTATTTCATATGTGGAAGAAATAAAGAAAAACCTAGAAAAATAAACGGTTACTTTTTATAAGAGTCTTAAACAATGTATTTGTTCTCAATTGGATAATCCATTCTGGCCATATTGAGCAACCACTGATATAACCATATCCACGAAACATAGAATTCTGTTAGGGTTAATTGCGATTCTATAAGAGAATGCTTTCTAAATAAAGCGGAATCTACTTGATTTTTATAACTTTATTTTGAAATTTTACAGTTAATGACACATGAATTAAGGAGAAAAAAATCAGACTAAAACTTAAGGATTTATAAAGTAAAATACAGTCACACATCTCTAAAGGTGAAATATCAAGTTTATTGGTTCATTCCCAGTCATGCACTTCTGGTTATTCATTTTATTATTCGTCATTATTTTTCAGGATGCCGCTAGGTGGAGAGCTTGAAATCAGAGTGGTTACACTTATAATTACTGTATTAATAACACTAATGATTATTATTTTTCAGATTATATGCATATAAACTAGTGATTGTTTTGCAAATCTCCTCTTGTAGAAATTTATATTCTTAAGATCTAAGATCCATAGTTCTGTCAGCTTCTTAGCCAAAGTTACTGGAGTATCCTCAATCTAAAATAAAAAGAAACAAGCAGAGAGACGTATCATAGTTGTCAAACTTTTTTCATTGAACTGACTTTAAACCAGAGCAAAAGTAAGCAAAATAAATCACATAGTGCAGTTTCTTAAATTGTTCGGCTTTTATTTTTTCCCTGTTCCAATAAAATATCAAACGTGGCCTGTCTTAATTTGAGTTCCATGCATTGCGTAAATTTGAGCATGCTTAGAAAGAAAAAGTTTTTTCCAACAAGAAGGTAGAAAAAATAAAAGAAAAGAAACGGAATTCCTCTTGCATGGAAAAAAAAAGAAATTCCTCTTGTGGTTAAGATAAAATGGGAAGTTATTTTTAAGCTTTCTGCAGTCTATATATAGCCCCAGACATGTCTTAAAAAGGCTTCCTTTACACAAGGAACTGTAAAGAAGTTTGAAAAAATGGAGATATGTAATGTTAATGTTTTACGCGTTTATTTTATTCTTAAATCAGAATAGATGTATCCCGAAAAATTATGAATACCTTTACATAGAAATTTTCCAGTTTTTTTAAATATAGTTTATATATTTATGAAAAATAATGTAATAAACAATGTTACAAAGAATAAAATAATGAGCAAATTCTTAAAAAAAAATTTATCACAAAAGTACATTTAAAAGTATTGAGTTCAATAAAATATATGATTCTTAATTCCATTTCTTCGTTCACTTCTTTCAAATACGTAATAAATTTTTATTTCAGTAATGTCTTAAATAAAAACAGGTTTCAGTATGTGAAGGGACAATTAGATGCTTAATTCTATACCACAATTTATCCGACTCAGATCAGTAATCAGAGAATCTAGGACAATATAATTAGAAAGTACTATTTAATATATTACTGTACATTAATAATATCACTTGTTCAAACAGAACAAAAATAAAGTTAGTTAAAATATTTATAAAATGTCCCTTTTATGGTCATGAACGAGTTCAGCTCGCATTTGAATAGCGCACCGAAACGTGCATAGACTATTTCAGCTCGTCCAAAGTAACAGGTCAATTGAAAAGTCCCCGGCCTAACACATAGATGGCACTACTAGAATTAAATACATATCTTTTTAGTTAGCCCTAACTCTCAAAAGATGCGTGTATAAATTTGACAGCTGTCCGATCATTAGTTTGTGAATTATAGCATTTTGAGTGAAACAACTTTTGTTATTGAGAAAAAAATGGATAAAAAGGAATTTCGCGTGTTGAAAAAATATTGCTTTTTGAAGGGAAAAAGAACAGTTGAAGCAAAACCTTGGCTTGATGCCGAGTTTCCGGACACTGCCCCAGGAAAATCAACCATCAAGGATTGGTATGCTAAGTTTAGACGTGGTGAAATGAGCACCGAAGACGGTGAACGCAGTCGACCCCCCAAAGAGGTTGTTACCGACGAAAACATTAAAAAAATCCACAAAATGATTTTGAATGACCGTCAAATGAAATTGAATGAAATAGCAGACACTCTAAAGATATCAACTGAACGTGTATATCATATCATTCACGAATATTTGGGTATGAGAAAGCTCTAGGCAAAGTGGGTGCCGTGCGAGATCACTTTTGACCAAAATCAACGACGAGTTGATGATTCGGGGCAGTGTTTGAAGATGATCAAGCGTAATAAACCCTTAGTTTTTGCGTCGATATGTGACAATGGATGAAACATGGTTCCATAATTTCACTCCGAAGTCCAATCGACAGTCATCCGAGTGGACTGCACTCGATGAACCCTCTCCAAAGCGTGGGGAAAAGCAACAGTCGGTTGGCAAGGTTATGGCGACTGTATTTTGGGATGCGCATGGAATAATTTTCATTGACTGCCTTGAAAAAGGAAGGACCATTAAAAGCGACCATTACATAGCGTTATTGGACCGTTTGAAGGACGAAATCGCCGAAAAACGGCCGCATTTGAAGAAAAAGAAAGTGCTGCTTCACTAAGACAATGCACCGTGTCACAAGTCAGTGAAACGATGGCAAAAATCCATGAATTGGGCTTCGAATGGCTTCCTAATCCACCGTATTCTGGCCCCCAGCGACTATTTCCTGTTCTCAGATCTCAAAAGAATGCTCGCTGGGAAGAAATTTTCGTCCAATGAAGAGGTGATCGCCGAAACTGAGGCCTATTTTGAAGCAAAGGACAAATCGTACGACAAAAATGGTATCGAAAAGTTGGAGGGTCGCTATAATCAGTGTATCACCCTTGAAGGGAATTATGTTGAATAAATAAAATAATTTTGCCAAAAAAATGTGTTTTACTATGGTAGGCCGGGGACTTTTCAATTGACTTGTTATTTCGTCCCAAATGGTTGTAGCCGAACTCTACTCGCATAGTGAAACTTTACCCCAATGCGCTCTGATGACTTGATCTCCTCCCCGTATAATAAATATACTGCAATTTTTTGTGTTATAAACGATACTTACTGACAAAATTTAATTGGTTTAATAGCATATTAGTAGCAGTACGGGCGCAGTGAAATATTTTTTATAATGTGGGAGAAAATAACCGATTTTATTGTTTTTGAACTGATTAATTTTCTTGTGTAATTTTGTGGGAGTTTATTTCTGAAATGTCTCAAATGCTAATTCCAGATAGTTCTTATGATAAATAAGTTTTATGACGATATATGTGTGATGAATAATCCCATGATTTAAGCTACAACACAAAATTAATTTTACGTAAATACAACATATAAATGTTTCAAAAAATTTAAACTGCGTGTATTTATTTACATATTTAATTTATTTTTTACAAACTAATATTTCTAATATTTATTATTTACCGAAACGTTCAAAAGAGCTTGTTACAATTGCTGTACATATTGCATTAATATACCTCAAACAATGCTTTAAAGACATTTTTTAATACAAATCAGGTATCTCTACCACCGTCCTAAAATGATAACATTTTCAAAAGCAACTCGGGTTAAAAGACCTCCACTACCAGAGGTAGCTTAAACGTAGCATTCAGCATGATAAGAGAGAGAAAACTGCTGAAATTCCTAAGTAACAAAGGGTTAATAGCTAATAAATAAAGGAAAGAGATAGAGATTGTATTGCAGTACTAAACTAGAATACAAGAGCAACTGAAGAGTAGACATGAATACAGACAAGAATTGATCATTCAAAAGGCAGGATACCTTTTGGTGTGATGGTTCATCTACTTATCCAGTATGAACTTGACAGATCCAGGGCGTTGATGGACAAATGGAAATCCGGACAAGTCCAGTAGAGGAGTAGGACAGAAGTCAGATCACTAAAACAGCTTTAAGATTGGCAAGAAAATAACTATTTGTTTTTCTCTTCTGCTGTGCCTTCCGATAACGATTTGGGTTTAAATGAAAAGCAGAATGCATGTAGAAATTAGTTATTTTAATGTGACGCCCCGTGATAAGGTGAGTAAGTATAAGTTGATGTTGTCGCCTCATGTAATGGTGAGGTGGAGGCAAGCAATTTGAAGAGGGTTGTCATATCTCTCTGAATTTAATGTTGTATAGACTCAGGCGAGAAATTTGTTGCTTTTAAATAATTCATTAATCTTAAGTAATCTAAGTGGTCTTAGATGATACGTAAACGATATCCTATAAATTCATTGTATCATCATATATGTTATTTATTACTTTAATTATGAAATAAATTTGTTAGAATGTAAATGAGTCTAGTAGTACAGGTATAATCAAATGATTCGTCAGATTTTAAAAATTCCATTTTTTTAAAAAAAATAATTGACACAGAATGAAAACTAATACATGAAAATATAGGAAAATTATGGAAGTCGGATTTTTGTTGCTGTACAATAAATTACCGTTGACACTTAACAACGTTATTTGGCAAGACTTTACATATAGATTTGGCATTACGTGTGACAAAAGAAAGTTATATAAAACACTTGAAAAAAGCTTCTATATTTTCCCTTTGTATTCATCTATTACTTATTATTTTGTTGTGTTCATTTCTGAAAATGTGGAATTTTGAAAAGAGATGAATCATTTTGAATAACACAGTGTTTTCAAAGTCTACCATTAACAATTGTAAACAATTCTTTTGTAAACCTTATGCAACTTATTAGTAACCTTATTTTATAAAATATAGAATGCATCATACACATGCCTAATTAAATGGTAAAAATATTTTCCTAATGATATAAGAAAGAAACCTAAATTTTACTTATAATTATTTCATTTATAGCTCTAATATTTATTTGCTTTAAATTATGCAAATTTAAGAAGCTATTATTTCACATTTGTTATAATTTCTACTCTTACAGAAAATATATAATACTCTATGCAATTAAGATTAATAGCCCTATTAATTTGTTAGCCTGAATTTCTGAAGTCATTACGAAATTTTATTTTGCGAAAATGTGAAATTTGTCCAACGAAAGTAGTGAAAATCTTTCTGGGAAATTAGTTTTATCCAGCAAACATTAATAAACATTTCTCTAAGTTTAGTTTCATAAGACATTCATCTGAGATTATTTCTTTTTACCATATTAGATAAAGAAATAGCCAGTCTTAAATTGAGTTTTGTACATTGCGTGAGTTTTAGATGTTTAAGAAGGGAAGTTTTATTTCTTTTTCTACGAATGAAGTAAAACAAATTTCCCTTGATGATGCGATGAAATATGAAGCTATTTTTTTCTTCTTTCCTTAGTCTATGAATAGTCTAAAACATATCTGAGGAAGTCTATCGTTCCAAAAGAAAGAATAGAAGTTTGTAAAGTAGACAGATTTAATAGAATATTTTATACATATATTTAATTGTTATTTAAGAATGCATGTAGCTCAAGACATCATAGTAGCTCTTATATGGACATTTGTTCGATTTTTACTAATGTATAAATCATAGAATTATATTTTTACGATTATTAAGATAATATAATTATGTATGCAATTTCAATTTCTTAATTTTCCGATAATAATAAAAATAAAAGTAACATTAAATTTAATGACGATATCCCGAAGAAAAAAACATTTCCTTTCACAAAACACTTTTAGAACACATATTCTTCATTTATTTATTTATATCTAGAAGTTATTAAATTAATTAAATTTAGGTAACTTAAGATGACATATATTTTTAACAAAATTTAAAGACTAAATCTATTAAGTCATGTAATATGAAACTTTATGAAATTAGGTTTTCTCAGACATCACTTAACAATTTTATTTTAAC
>BMAW01037480.1:227007-248919 GCA_019974015.1 Nephila pilipes
GAGATCTACACTCTTTCCATACACGACGCTCTTCCGATCTGATCAGTCAGGGCTTCGGTGTGTGTGTGTGTTTGGTCTTATATCAATTTTGGCTTCAAAAGACACAATAGAGTTTGTCGCGTCACTTCGTTAAGACTGTTTTTCTTACTTGTAGCCTTCTAGCGCATTATGTAAGCGTGAATCGTTTCGACCTTCTATGTAAACTGGTAAATATATCTCTCAATTAGCATAACATAGAAATAAATATTACACAATACGCCGCAAATCTTATTTCTTAATTCTAAAATTTACCTGCTATATCTCAGACAGGGCTTACTTTTTGGGGACTTCTTATTTTCATGTACATTAATTAATATTTGTTTAAGCTCAAGAAGTACATTTCTTTAGATTGCGCAAATACTTTTATCGGGTTTAAGAAATACCTTTCTCCTCATTCAAAAAACCTTTTGACAAATGAACAAAGTCATTTATTCTCATACAATAATTTCATTTTCGTCTGAAACATTGTCATAAAAGTTGAATTACGAATTTCGGCCTAAATATTTTGCGAATATATGTCCTCTAAGACATTGGCCAAAGCATCCTATGTTGAACAACGAAGCTCTTCTGAAATGAACACTTCTAGTCTAAGTAGTCTACTCATACAACTTTACAACAAAGCTGTACATTATTTTATTGCATGCATTAGGCTAGCATTGCATACATAAAACTAGGTGTTAACTCAGATGTAAAAAAAATAATTTTATTCTTATTTTATAGCAAGTACGGGAAAATAAATTTAAATGGTTAATCCAGAATTGTTTTATCGGTTTTATTAATATCACACTAGAATCAACATGGGGGCTATTGGTGACGGATTTCCTAATTTTGAACCCCGTTAAGTGACGAGGAAAGCATCTGAGCTTACATTTCTCTCTCCAAACTTCCGCACATTGCCAACTGGAGAACCTGTGACCTCGACCAGATTTGATGAGCATCAGCACCGCTATACGGTGGGTCTTTAGTAACCTCAAAACCCTTTCTCGAAGAAAACAAAGCAAGTCTGCGACACTGAGTGCTAGATTAACAGGGACAACAGCAGAAGGCAACCAAAAAAATGATTATGCTGCATCCAAATTGAAGTTAAGAAAATACTGCAGAAAGTAATCGAGTGAGAGTTTTTGAATAACATTTCCTAAAGTCTAGTTTATCGTTATGTGTATGGTTTCTCAAGATATTTATATTATTCATATACGTTCAGAATGTATGCAAACGCTTTACACGTATGTTTTATTATTTTAAATTCTCTTCTAGACAAAGTTATCTTTGATATTTCTGTTAAGACTCTACTGATGCTGGGTAATCCAACAATTTTCTAATCCTGAAGGACGGAGATCTCGAATGGGCCGTATTAAAAAGAATTTACTTTAATATGAATAAAAACTTTAACAATGGAAGAAAAATAATTTAAAGATATCAGGACATTGCGGGAGAAAATGAAATACCGAATTTAATCTCTTATTTTTTGTGACCATTATGTTTTAAACATTATTTGCAGAGCTTAGAACATTTATGAGCCTAATAATATTTCAATCATTTTATTGAACTAATGAGTATTTTTTTTTGTAAAAGTTTTTCGTTCCGTTATTGTTGAATATGAACATGATTTTTCAAATATATTAAATATAACAATAACAGGTCAATTGAAAAGTACACGGAAATACCATAGTAAAACACATTTTTTTGGCAAAATCAGTTTTTTTTATTCAACATAATTCCCTTCAAGAATGATACACTGATTATAGCGACCCTCCAACTTTTCGATACCATTTTTATAGTACGATTTGTCCTTTGCTTCAAAATAGGCCTCATTTTCGGCTATCCCCTCTTCATTGTGACACGGTGCGTTGTATTGGTGAAGCAGCACTTTCTTTTTCTTCAAATGCGGCCGTTTTTTGGCGATTTCGTCCTTCAAACGGTCCAATAACGCTATGTAATAGTCGCTGTTGATGGTCCTTTCTTTTTCAAGGTAGTCAATGAAAATTATTCCATGCGCATCCCAAAATACAGACGCCATAACCTTGTCAGTCGACTGTTGCATTTTCCCAAGCTTTGGAGCGGGTCCACTCGGATGACTGTCGATTGGACTTCGGAATGAAATGATGGAGCCATGTTTCTTCTATTGTCACATATCGACGCAAGAACTCGGGTTTATTACACTTGATCATCTTCAAACACTGCTCCGAATCATCAACTCGTCGTTGTGTTTGGTCAAAAGTGAGCTCGCGCGGCACCCACTTTGCACAGAGCTTTCTCATACCCAAATATTCGTCAATGATATGATGTACACGTTCAGTTGATATCTTTAGAGTATCTGCTATTTCATTCAATTTCAATTGACGGTCATTCAAAATCATTTTATGGATTTTTTTAATGCTTTCTTCGGTAACAACCTCTTTTGGGCGTCCACTGCATTTACCATCTTCGGTGCTCATTTCAAAACGTCTAAACTTAGCATACCAATCATTGATGGTTGATTTTCCTGGAGCAGTGTCCGAAAACTCGGTATCAAGCCAATTATTTGCTTTAACTGTGTTTTTTCCATTCAAAAATCAATATTTTATCAACACGCGAAATTCCTTTTTATCAATTTTTTTCACAATAACAAAAGTTGCTTCACTCAAAATGCTATAATTCACAAACTAATGATCCGAGAACTGTGAAATTTATACACGCATCTTTTGAGGGTTAGGGCTAACTAAAAAACATATGGATCTAATTCTAGTAGCGCCATCTATCTGTCAGGTGGGGGATTTTTCAATTCACCTGTTATATATATATATATATATATATATATATATATATATTTATATATATTATAATTTTTTTCTTTTCTCCATACAAAAGATTATTTCTTAAAACTGAGGTATTACTGGGATTAAAAAAAATACTTTGGAGTCAATGTATATATTGCTACCCTTTACATAAGCATAAAAAAAATTGGAACCATATTGTGTAATATTTTCCTCTAATATAGTACCTAAATGAAAATTTATCTAAAAAAATCATATCCATATTCAAATAAGAAGGAAAAAATATTTTGACTAAGAAAATTACTTTTGCATTTCTATAAAATGAATAAAATACCATTGTTAAGCACACACAAAAATCTAAGCTTAATTAATAATTTAAATACATATTTTATTAAAGATAAATAGTCTTAGATATGGTATTCCACATTTTTGAAGAATGATCTAGTCTCCTTAATCTATCTGTAAAACATGCAGAAGATATTCTTATTAATATTTTATGATTAAATGCTAAATCACCGATCATTTTACACCATGAAGTTTTAAATACTTTTTTACTATTTAAAAGAATATTTATTTTCAAAAACCATTTTTTAATAATAAGGTCTTATTACTTATATGTATTTTTAATTATTTCTAAACTTAATTAGTGTCCTGCTAATGATAACAAAGAAGGAACAAAATAATTCCGTTCGATTAATCAGATGTTTCCCTTTCTCAATCAAGCCACTTAAAAACTCATTAAAGTAGCTTTATTTCGATGCATGTAATGAAAAGTATTGGATGCATTTATGGAGTTTAAGTTCCAAATTATAAGAATATAAATTATATTCATTTAATACAAAAATATATCTTCTCTTTAAAATACACCATAAACTCAAAAATTATATTTTTATTCTTAAATGTTAAATAAAAAGTTACTTTGCGTCTCAGTTATCAATAATATACTTTTATGATTTAAATGAATAGTAATTTTCGAAACCTATTTCTACAGAATTTCAAATTAGTTTCGATTCTTGATTGTTCCTGTTCTTCGTAAATATCATGGTAATTGAGTAAGAACAAATAAATAAACAAATAAATAAAACGAAATTTATGTTTTCAATTATATCAGATATGTCTCTCAGCCAAGTCTATTAAAAGCTCGTTCGTCTGGCTCTATTTAGAAATTCTAAAGAACAAATATTTTCAAAACACTTCCAGGAATATTACTTCCATTAATGGAGTTTTAATTCCATATAATACGAAATATACTCTGATTTAAATAACTATGTAAAATCCTTTTTTAACTTGAGAAACTGAATTTTGATGAAAGTGATGTATTGAATCTGTCAAATATTCTTGATGCATTTAAAAAAAATAATAATAAGCAACTAAATTGTATGCGAGAGGTCTTTTCAGTATAACGCTGTTTTTTTACGAAGAAATATTTTGTAGAATAAATAGTTCAATTCAACAACCATCATAAATAGGAAAGTTAAAACAAATTGAATTAGAAAAAAAATATTAAAAGTAGTTAAGTGTCATTTGTACTTAAAATTTTGAGGAACTTATTTTTTTAAAAAAAAATCTTAATTTTTTTTTTTACTGTTCTGATGAATTCTTCAATATTTGTTTTGTTGTTTTCACGTTCCATTTAATTGATATTGGATTGGTCATCATAAAATTTTATTCAATATTCATTATTCTCTAAATATACATATACAGATAAAAGAATTAGGATTATATGATAGGTTAGATGTGAAATGCAACGACATTAAATTCAGATGTTCAACTGAATGTTTGTTGCGCAACTGAAATATTAATTTTACAATAAAACATTATTACCTCATACATCGTATTTACATAAAAATGTATATGTTGATTATTGTTAACATTTAATATTTGTTAAAAAGATTCTATTTACATCATATTAAACAAATAGATAACCAAATATATTCTTTAGAAATATTATAGCTCTATAAAAATAATAACTTATTCTAACGAAACATACGGATGTCTTTCATTACGTTCTTAGGAAATCCAAGAGATGGCTCTAATAGCATTGAAAATGGCTTGTTTATAGAAAAGTATCTTGATTCATTAGACAGATGGTTAAGTCTCAGTTACTCATATTCATTATAATGACGCTTTTCGAAATTGAAAATATTTCGTTATAACTTTGCTGCCGATTAGAACATCATCGCTTTCTTTGGAGTAAATTAACCAAATGCAACTGAGTTTTTTTAATTATTGCCTGGTTTCAAGTGTATAATGATAAATAAATTTATCATCGATGATTACAGCATTGATGCAAAATGACGACAACAACTTGAAGTGGCAGCAATCAGCTTTTGATCTAGTAGGAAATTATTACCAAATAAAAACAAGTCAAATTTGTTTCGACTCCACAAAACAGATATCAGCTCCCAATTATAACAACAAATTACTTTAATGAAACCCCTACCATCTTTTTGTGCCACCCTTATAAAATCCATCCCGAAAATATATCATCCAGAGACATTGAATTTGAAGATAATTATAATTTCTCTTTAAATGAAGGGATGTGGAAAAGATATTTTTAATAAATACGAATAATTAGGGTTTTTGTTCTGATTTTTTCATAAAGAACTCATCTTTAATATTTACTTTTGGTGCTAAGAATTCAATACCAGGAATATAGGTGGAATGTATATATAAATAAATGTATATCATTTAATTTCTGTAATAAATAAGTAAATGTTCACATATAAAGCAAACCTCGTCTTAAATGTTTAAAAAACATTTCGGTAGTTTTGCTCTCCATTGAAATACCGTTTCAGTAAAAAAGCCATTTATATTTAAATATATATTAAGGAATATGTTCTTTTATCAATATGTAACGTTACTTTTTTAACATATTTATAGAAAAGTAAAACACCACTCAAGATTTAAGACCGTTGGTAATATGGACATACCTCATGATGGAAAATGACTTTACTCTCTGGATATTAATTGTATAAATCATTCAAATATTTTGCTCAAAATAATTTCCTATCAGTTACATTTACACAAACACACACACACACACATATATATATATATATATATATACCTACAAACAAACACATATATATAATTTAGGACATGCATTATTTATTGAAATATTATTTTAAATAAAATTTAATTTAAAACATGATATTTTATTTTAATCCAATAGCACAAAGGACATAAATTCTAATTCGATAAAGCTACGGTTGCCTAGTGATCATGTTCGCGGTTTCGTGGCCAGCGATTCTCGTTGAGCCGTAGGTTCAAGCCTTGTTTACGCTACAGACCTTTCGTGTATCCGGGGCTGATATACGTTACATCTGTCAATGCCTGAAGTCCTCCCGTTATCACAGCGTGAAAGTTAGGAGGACGTGCCAAATCAGATATCATCCTCGTCACTGAAGGAGAAGTTCAAAATTACGAGTTGCAACGCCAATAGCTCTCGTGTTGCTTCATGCAACATTAATCCGTTCTCTCCCAGCGTATCACAGGTGATAAGCTCGTGTTTGCTCTCCTGTGTCCAGCGTATCACATTAGATACGCTCCCTGGGTGTCTTCTACGGCTCAACGTATCAATAGAGATACGCTTCATGAGAACATTTATTTGATTTATTTAATGTTACTATATGGCGTTACAATACTGCGAAATCCATATAGATAGGATATTTGGAGTATTGACCTTGATGATATGGGCATGGATTTCACTTTTGACTTCCAGAAAGGGGGTAATTGTTAAAAACACGTTTTACGGCGCGGCTCTTTAATGATATGATTTAAAAGGAGCACTTGCTGTCGGTTTGCTTTTTTCTTTCTTGCTTGCTTCTTAGAAGTTCGAAGGAAAATTTATGGATGTTTATGGGGGTCAGGGGTTTTGGTAGCAGATGCTCTCAGCTGTTCCTTTCATTCGGTCGGTTTGGATTTGTAGCGACAGTCATGACGAAAAGAAAGTATTTATCTGATACTTAGATTTACGAACTAATGAATGAATCTGACAGTAATGTTAGTGAAAATAATCCAAATCTGTACATAGACATTAAAGTAAAAAAAAAGGACTAAGATGTGCTCTTTGCTCAAAATCTTGCGTGAAGCGTCAAAATATGTGTGTAAGGCATATGATATTGGACTATGCACTGAATTTTTTTTTATAACTATACCATACAGCAAAATAAGATTTATCTTTTATATTTATATGTTCCATATAATGGCACATCATTAATTCATGAATTTTATATATATATATATAAGGTTATATGAGTATATATATATATATATAATATATATATATATAGGATATATATACATAATACATATCATATATAGTTATATATATATATATATATATATTATTTTCTTAAGAATATGAGTTCTTATGTATTTTTATGTATAAAACATTCAATTTTCAATTAAATCGTTTTTTTCTTTTGTATATATTAATTTTAATGCATTTTAAATAAAATATGTAAATAGCAATTTCTTTTAATGAATAGTCGATTTTAGAGGAGTTTTTTTCATGAATTAGGCTTAGTATCTAAATTCGTCTGGGCACAGAGTGACACTCCGCAGTAAGATGCCGCGGTCCCAGAGCAGCACTTCTTTTTTCTCCCTCCGGTAGTGAAAGGGTTAATAATACTACTCCCATAAACACTATAATTTGATAAATTAATGCATTAGTGCCAATATATGTTGAATTTCATTACGTGATTTTCTGATTCTGTGTAATATTTCTTCAATATGTTAAATATCTTGTATAAAGAGTGAAATTACCAACATGCAGAAAGGGAGTGAAAGCATAAGGAGTTTAGAATGAGTAGTATTATTCAATGAAACGTGATAAGAATACACACATGAACCGATTGTAAAAGAAAGCCGAAAGATGACCAGATTGCAATGTGAAAAGAAACGATAAATTACGATATGCAAAGAACACATAAACGTATTACAGAAGAAAGTGAATAGATGACCAGATTTCGAGGCTAAACAAACAGGAAAACAGACATTGCGAAACACTAAGTGCAATGGAACGGAATCAACGAGGAAAAACAACAACAACAATTGAACAGTTAGTAAGGTGGGAAGCAAATCCAGTATTTCGATGTGATTGAACTACTTTGCAGCTTTTAATAAAACAAAAGTGATGGCAAGTTTACAGAAGATTGAAAAAAAAGGTATTCCTATTCTCCCAAAACAAAAAAAGAATTGCGTTCTCATAAATTAAGTAGAACAAAAGTTTGAAATAATTTTAAGAAAACAAATTTTCAGAAACTTATGTATTGTAGTGCGCGTTGTCGGAGGTATTCACTTATAAAATGCTTATGACTAAATTACCTGAGATGTTGTATTCGTGAACTAATGGCCGACTTAGATTCGAATGCTGATGCCACTGAAGAACCCTAAGGATTATGCTCGTTAAATCTATCTTAGTTCGGAGTTTTTACTTGGACATTGTGTGGAAGTTAAAAGATGAAAGTACCTGCTATGGCGTCCTCTTTACTTGATTGTGTTTCAAAATTACGAAACCTAAGACCCCGTTGCCTAAGTTCCTCGTATTGCTCCTAAGGGCGAAGTTAATAAATAAAAAAAATCTGAATAATTTAATCAATCAATCTGAAGCCATTCACTTTTGCTTGTGTTAAATACAATATATTCTTTATAAATACTTATATTCCTTTGGAGAAAAAGGGGTTTATCACACCTGTGAATTAAAAGTTTAAAAAAATAATAAGCAGCCATTTGGAAAAAAAATCTTCAAAATTAGTTTTACTTTCGAATAAGTAACTTTTAAGAGGTATTAAACTGTATATATATATATATACTGTTCATCATATGATTTTATGTAAAAGTAAATTATATGTTTCTCTCAATAACAACAATACATTATAAACTTCGAAAATGGTTCAAAAAGACAGATAGCATCGAAAAACCACAGAAAACCATAGTATACAGCAACCAAAGATGTAAGGACATATGTAATATTTACAGTAATTTAAAACTGCTGATTAACTTAGAGTATCTTTTATAATTTCAACAATTATAATTTAATGCAAAACTATGCGTAACTTTGTTTCTGATGTGATATTCAACTGATATTATGTTTAATTTTTACAAAAATTGTTGACAAAAAGGGAGGTACCCTGTTTAATTAATTAGAATTGATCACACACAAACACAGATTACTTAAATGTTCAATTATTTTTTTTTCTGATATGAGTCCAAGAAGGTTTTATAATTCTTTTAAATATATCCCTGAATTGTTCTGTAACATAGGTTTTTGATTAAAATATCAACGTCTGACAGAGAAGTAAATTTGAACTCTCTGTGAATAAGTTTTTTTTATATCTCTTTTTAACGTATTCATTCATTATAACATTTATTTGAATTTAAATTTTTCATTACTCTGTACATTTTCCTCTACATTTATGTGTATTATGAATTGTAATTAAAAAAAATATATGTTAATATTTTAATTGAAAACAGTGTTTCTGAAATTCAAAAAAAAACCCGATTTACCACAAAAGTAAATTGTTTTGATCATTCAGTGTTATTTTGCTTAAAATTCATAACCTGATTGCATAATAATGTTTTATTTTCTCTTTCAAATTTAAACACTTATTTAATACGCGAGTAAAAAGCAGTAAATTATGTGTGAATCCAAAAAGATATTCGAAAAAGTTTAACGCGGAAAAGAATGTTAGATTGACTTTCCTACAAGAAGACCCATTTTGGAAAGTTTAATTTCCGTTTCCCTCTTTTTGATTGACAAATTCAATAATCCTTCAGGCATTCACGTAAAATTTTCTTTTTGAATTTCATTTATAACTTATTTTCTTGTCTCCTTCGTACTCTGAAATCCATTCATTTTCTGTGAAGCTCTAAAGGGTGTGTCGGGGAATATTATATTTACAAACAAATATTAGCACATTGCAAATATGTAAAATTTAAATCTTTTGAAGATTACAGCATTTTATTTGAAAATGAGAGACGTGTTATTGTATTTTTAAAATAAACAGTTGATTTTTACTTTAAAGTAAAATTAATTCGTCAAAACTGAAGACAAAACTATAGTTTCAAAATAAAATTATATTTGATTTATATCTGTAATTGCAGTTTCTGAGGAAATCTGACTTGTTTGATTCTGTAACTAATGAATTTTTTAAAGATTAAAATTTTAGAAGTTATGTATAAATTAGTCGCATAATTTTAATTTTCTAATGATGTTAAGTAACAATTTCAATATTTGTTTATTTGTTTTACTTATAAATATCACTTTCCACTATCGAAACATATATAATACTATGGTCGTTCAAAAAGTCCTTAGAAAATCCAAGAAATGCCATTTCTAATATTGAAACAAAATTTCTTTTAGTAAGAGTCATGATTCATTAAACAGCTGCAAATGTCTCAGTTACTCCCACGGCCTGATTAGATTTTTTTTGTCAACTGAAGGATGAAACTTATGTTTCTTTGGAGAAAATGGGAAAAAGTAAGTCTCGAGTGGTGATTGGATACTTATATGTAAACGACTTAGCAGAGAATGTGATCAAAGTTGAGTAGGATGAAGTTCATAGCAAATCTATTTCTGTGTTTGCAAACGTCTACAATTGAGTAATTCATTTTAACCCATTCGCTTCTAGCGTATCACAGGCGATACTCACGTGTTTGCTATCCTGTGGCCAGTGTATTACAAGCGATACGCTCCGTGAGTGTCTTCTACGGCCCAACATATCAATAGAGATACGCTTGATGAGAACGTTCTTTTTAATTTTTTAATGTTACTATATGGCGTTACAATACCGCGAAATCTATATAGATAGGTTATTTGGAGTGTTGACCTCGGTGATACGGGATTGGATTTCACTTCTGGCTACCAGAAGGGAGGATATTGTTAAAAACTCTTGTTGCTGCACGGCTCTTTAAATGTAATGACATGATTTAAAGGGTGCACTTGATTTTGGTTTACTTTTTTCTTTCCGGCTTGCTTCTTAGAAGTTCAAAGGAGAATTTATGGCCTATATGGGGGTCAGGGCTTTTGGTAGCAGATTTTCTCAGCTATTCGTTTCGTTCAGTCTGTTTTTATTTGTAGCGATAGTCATAACGAAAAGAAAGTATATATCTGATACTGAGATTTGCGAATTAATGAATAAATCTGAATGTAATGTTAGCGGAAATAATCCAAATCTTTACATAGGCATTAAAGTAAAAAAAAAAAGGAGGGGTGACTAAAATGTGCATTTTGATCAAAATGTTACGTGAAGAATCAAAATATGTATATAAGACATGTGATGTTGGACTATGCATTGATTTGCTTTTGATAAATATACACCAAAATAAAGTTTATCTTTTATATCTATATACTCCATATAATGGTACATCATTAGACCATGAAATTTATGTAACATATGTAAATATATTTTGTATTTTCTTAAAAGTATGATTTTTTTATGTAATTTTATGTATGAAACATTCAATTTTCGATTAAATCTTTTTTTCTTTTGTATATATATTAAGTCTTATGCACTTTAAATAATATATGTAAATACCAAAATATTTTAATAAATAGCCGATTTTAGAGGAATTTTTTTCACGAACTAAAACCGTCTGGATACAACGTGACACTCCGCGGTAAGAAGCCGCAGGCCCTGAGTAATGTTTCTTTTTTCTCCCTCCGGTAGCGAAAGGGTTAAACGAGCTCGTGTATTCTCTAAAGAGGAGCGTCGTTCAGAACTTCCAGTGGGACTGAAAACCCTTCTGAAGGGGTGATTGAATATTTATTGAAAAGGCGTAGCAGTGATTAAAGCGGTGATTGAATACTTATATGTAAAAGGCGTAGCAGAGAATGAGATCAAAGTTGAGTTGGATGAAGTTCATGGCAAATTTATTCCTGTTTTTGCAACTGTTTACAATTGAGTAATTCAGTTTAAACGATCACGTGCATTCACTAAAGAGGAACATTGTTCGGAAAATCCAGTGGGAATGTGTCCAAGAATGATTCATAAAATCCACGTTGTAATTTTCAGTGATCGAAGAAACAAAGTGTGCGAAATAGTCGAGACCACTGGCAAATTGCAAGGTAGAATGTTTTGAATTTGGCATGAAAAATTGGATTTGTACTATTTTCAATCTGCCTAAGCACTATTCTTCTTTGATATAGGGTATCACTGTGTATTTCCAGCATAGGTTTAGTAGTACATACTCTCTAATTACTATATAATTTTGGTATAAATTAAGTACCCAGTTCAGTGAGAATCGTCGGAAATTGGCAGGCAAGGTGATGGCAAACGGATTTTGAGATGAATGCGGAATCCTCTACATCGATTACTTAGAAAATGGGGGGGAAATAATTGGAGTAAATTATATGTCGTTAATGCACCGGATGAGTGAAGAAATCAAGAAAGCACATCCTCATTTGAAAAAAGTAAAATATCCTCTTCCATCAAAACAATGCACTGATGCACACCTGCGAAATTTCGCTAGCCAAAGCCAATGAATTAAAACTAGATTTATCACGACATCTCCCGTATTCACCATATCTGGCCCTCGTGACAAACATAAGCATTCACATTTTGATGCATAAAAGTGGCTTAAAAATTGATTATTTCACTTAATGCTGGTACGAGAACGGATTCTGTGACACATAATTAATCATAACATGAAATAAGTCTTGAATCCTGAAATAAAAAGTAATTAACTAATAATCAACATTCAGCGGACTTAAAGAATTTGATAAAAAATAGACAAGCGGTAATGTACAACAAACAAGATAAACTGACTTCGCCATTCGAATGCTAATATTATTATTATAATACAATTACGACATAAATAAACTTTTCTTTGACATTTAATTTTGAGACGAAAACCTTCCATTTAATAGATATAAAGTGTTCACTAGTAAATAGAATACGATTCAATCGTAACAGCTTCTAAACCTTATATATAACACACACACACACACACACACACGCACACACACACACATATATATATATATATATATATATATATATATATATATATATATATATATATTTATAATTTGGTCATTCAGAAAATTACCCAATGTTTTTCTTGTTTAATATCAGATATGCACTTAAAACACTTCAGTTGAGAAATTTGCCCAATGTTTCAATTAATTGAATATTAATTGAAACAATGGGAATATATCTTTTTTCACCTATGAATATACTAGAAATCTTAATAATATTTTCATTGCTTTAAAAAAACATTTATTAGTTAATGAGTTAGTATCATATTATTTGTGTAAAGAGAAACTAGATTAATCCAATTAAAATTACATTTTCTAGTAGTCATAAAGAGGCATTATGATGATCAATAATAATTTACTGGTGCGTATTTCGAAATATGTGCCAATATATATAATAAACAAATTACATAAAAAAAACAAATTATATAAGAGTAAATGTAAGATTCTATTTACGTTTAACGTTCATCTTGGTGCTGTTTATATGCTTCTTTTTGGTAATTTTTTTTCTTAAAAAATATTTTACTTCCTACAGAATTTTGAAAATGCCCAATGGTAATTAGTTAATCTTTTAGATAATTTAATAATATTAAAGTTATAAAACTTTCAAACTGTGCTTTGTTTAAAATTGAAACTAACATGTTAACAAAGATAGACAAGTGTAAGGATGTTAAATTATTCATGCGTTCACAATACGCTCTCCTTGATTTTAATGATGAAACAATGAAGGAAAATAAAATAAGTGTATTCTTTATCCCAATACAATCTTAACCAATTTTCGAAAGGAATGTAAGCGAATAATTCTTAAGATTTTGATTGACGTTACATAATCAAAAATTCTGAAACATTTGACACTTTTAACACACACACACACATATATTGTATATATATAGTAAAACACGTTCCATTTGGTCGAGATGTTGTAAGGCGGTGAGAGTGGTTGTAAAAGAAAATAATTAGTCAGTTCAGACTTTTTTTAGCAGCAAAACTTTAATTTAAACATTAATGCAGCACAATACACAACATTTACAATAATACTACGCATCTAACTGAATTATCAGACATTGCCCGTTTCTTCCGTCATTGTTCTCCTGTTCCTCGCTTTCTCCTTCACTACTCTCGCCAAGCGTAGAGTTCTTCCTGCTCTGCTTGTCAAGTTGAGTTGTTATTTTTCATAAATCTTCTCTTATATATATATATATATATATATATATACACATACTACTGGTATATTCAATCTACGCCCGAATCAATTGAAAACCACAATAATCCAGCTCGAAGCATAAAATCGTTTTAATGAGTACCAAATTAAATAATATTTTGAGTAATTTTAAGTGAAAAGCAACGGATTATTATAATTCAGAGATTATTAGAATTGCTCCGTTTCTTTATGACTGGGCCTAATGTATATATCTATTGCAGTACGAATGAATTTCAATTGCATTGGTAGATTTGTGGTTCAAATTATTTTAACTTATTATCGCCTGTTAATATGCTGAAAATATTTCTAACAGTTACGTAGCTCTTAATATATTTAAATGTTAATCAGTTAATACGATATTAATATTTTGTTTAAAGAGAAATTAGCTTAACCCAATTAAAACTACATTTTCAATTAGTAAAATGGTATATGATAATCTAAAATATTTTACCGATGCACATTTCGAAATATGTGCAAAAAGTGAAATTGTTAGCAAGAGAAGAAGTACATAAGAGTAAATTCTTGTGTATAATTATTGTTACGTTTAACGTCCTCCTTGAAAGCAGCTTATATGATACTAAATAGAAAATTTTCTCTACGAAAGAAAACTATTTTACTTCCTATAGAATTTTCAAAACAACAAATATTAGGTTAATAATCTAATAATATTAAAATTACGTATATTTGAAATTTTCAAACTGTGGCTTTGTTTAAAATTGTAATTAACATCATCACAAAAAATTGTCATCTATAAGAAAATTAAATTTTTCATGAGACCAAAATGTCACCTTCACTTAATTGATAGTATATGAAGATGTATTGTATGCAGATAGAATACGCATTCGTTATCCAATTAATATCTGAACAAAGCTTTGGCAAAAAGATGTAAACGATAAAAATGTCACACTCTTTAATGACATTACATAAACATGTACTTTCAAAACTTATATAAAAGTTTCAACAAAGGTAATTTTTTAAATTAAAACTCTGAAACATCTGCCCACTTTCAAATTATATACACACTAGCTGATACATTTATTATTCGCATGGATCAGTTGAAAAAATAAAAGGATATTGCTAGAAGGAAAAAAGTTTTTTTTTAAAGTACCAACTTCTAAGCAATATTTTGGGTAATTTTAAGTGAGCCACAAATTATTATTATAATTAAGAGAGTATTAGAATTCCTTCGTTCCTTTTTTCATAAAAGGACCAAATGAAAATTCCATATGGTGTATGAATGTATTTCTCTTGTATTGATTGTTTTCTGGATGAAGCGACAATTTTTTTTTCTTAATTTCCTAAATAAACTCTTCTTAAAGCTATTGTGAAAAACTCACCTAAAATCAGCTGTTTAATTTACATCTCTCAAATGCATTTCCTTCGAATGCTTTCACGCAAAATTTACTAAATATAGTTTCAACACTATTGTAAGAATTCTTACGAAAACAAATAAAATTATTGGAAAATAAAAATAATTAATTTTAAGAAAAAATTTCAAAATTTTTTAAAAGTAAATCGAGACTGCTGCCATTTGTTGCTAGAGAATAATGGTTAAAAAAGAAAAAATCACCAAAAATAAAGTTGAAATTTAAGGTTGAATCATATTAAGGCCCTATTAAGCAGGATTAAGAATAAATTCATAAGGTTTTCAAATTATTGAAAGCCAAAATAACAACATTGGAGATCCACAATAATTTATTTCACATATTATTTTAACATCAGCTATATAATAATACGGAAATCCTTTAAAGTCATTTGACAAAGCTATTGTTAATAAAAGCATGCTATCTCGACTATTAAAATTATTTTTGAACACCATATATGATAAATGAGAAAAAAAATTGTTTAATGATAAAATAGAAACAAAATTTTTACTTTTAATTCATTTGTAAAGTAGAAATAATAATTAGATATAAGAACCAACGTTTTTATATGGTGGCAAAGTTTATTAAAGAAAATTATTGAAATATTAGTTAAAACTGTTAGTTATTTTTCACTTTAAAATTTACTTAAAAAGAGACATTTGTGAGCGTATTAAAAAAATCATAATACTCATAAAATCAAAACATGCATTTGAAAGTTTGTAAGTCATTCTATTAAAAAAAAATGGGAACCAGAATTCAGAAAAAAAATTATTGTGATAAGACACGGCGCCAAATATTGGAATCTTTCTTTCTTGCCAATGATTACTGACTAAAAGTCAGCAACCCTTACTATCTCGGAGATAGTAAAGGGGAGATAGCATCTCCCCTTTGTGAGTACAAAAGTTTTACGTTACCTCATGTGGCGTGGGGAGTGCCCTGTGTTTCCAGAGGGGGAAAGAAATTTTTTCCTCAATCCTAAAAGCGCCGAGAGGAAAGAAAATTTTGACTTATTAAAATTATTGAAATGTTAGTTAAAACTTGTCACAAACGTCTAAATATTGCATTGTTAGGCGAGTACGAACGATTCCCAAAATTTCAAAGCTCTAGCTTGATGGGAAGTTGGTTAAATAAACGATCGAAAATTTGATGACACTCACACACTCACACACACACACCAAGTAAAATTCAGGAAAACGTTTTAATAAAATAAAAATACTCAGTGATTAAGAGACTTTTGACGATTAGTATTTTTTTGCAAATAAATATATTGAATCATACAATAAATCATTGCTTAATAACTAATATTTTTTAGAATAAAAAAAAAAAAAACATTTTATTATCGAAATCACTTTGCATTGCTTGGAGTATGAACATGTTTATTTAATCAGAAGCTTTTTCTTTCCGATTACTGATATTTTTTTTTACCCCGTGGAGAGAAAGGCAGTTATTGACCCAGTAATAACATTGGTGTTTCGAACCCTGATCCAGTGGTGCCGATAAAAAGTTTATTGATTTTTGTTGTGCCTTTACCAACCAGATTGAAAGATACGTCTCTCTCGGGCAAGTTATTAAAGTATTTTAATTTGTGGCGTTTTTGTTGAAAAGTACCTCTGCACCAACAAGGTTTTAGGAGAAATAGTATCCTACAAAGGAACAAAACAACGAAGAATTTCTTACTTTATATGAAATATATGAATTTTTTAAAAACGTTGAATCCGGTAGAGTTTCCAAGTTCCCTCTTTGGTCTAGTGTGAAAGTTTAGCGTAGGAGGTGAAAGGTCAGGGGTCATCATCCTTACTTGAACAGAGATGCAAAATTACGAGACTTATCAACATTAACCCTCGTGTTGATTCTTAAAACGATAGTAGTAAACAATGGCATGCCCGAGAGGGGAAAAAATGGTATAAACTAAATGACACTGGTCCAAACAAATGTAAGCACATAATTGTAAAACACACTTGAATTAATGAAGGAATTACATCTGAAAGTGTTAAATTTCGTGAAATAATAGAGATTTTAAAGTATTGAAATATTTTGGGAAAAAAAATTAAAGCATTTTTAATGAAATAGTTTGTTTTTCAGAAATGAAATTTTTAATGAGTTGAAATATAGTTAGTAAATTGTTTTTATAAATATCTATTTAAGAAATCTGTATCGGGATACCATGTCTACTTGAAGAAATAATAAAAATCAATGAAAATTTTGTGATTGTATAACGATATGCCTTAATCTAAATCCTGCCCTTACTGTTCTAAAATTTATGTCTACTGACTGTCATTTTGAAACTTTTAACTTCGTTGCTACGTAAAAGTGTTTGAACAATACTTGTCTTTCCGTTCCTTATTTGAAGTTTTCCGGCTTATTCCAAAAAGGGTATGGGGCCAAGCAGTTTTCTATTCATTTTTGTTTACACACATAAATTTGTGTATTGTGTCATTCGTTTATTGCTATAATAATTGAATATCTTCATAGAAAACACATTTCCAGACCATAACATTTTATCTATTATGTTTTACGGTGAGATCAAAATATCGCGAATTATTTGTTTTATTTTTCTTTCGATGTATGTATTTCAGGGCATTTGATGAAAATTAGTTATGCTTTATTTCATAACTGAAAAGTTGCTCAACTTCATTCTTTGACCATTTAAATTAATTTATACAAACTCTATTCGGAACTTTCACCTTTTTTAATGGTTTTTTTTAATGTACATAGTAACTTTGTCCGAGAAAATTTTTTTTTCACATTTTAAAGCACTCAATGCAGCATAAAGTTTCTATACACGATTGATTTGGATGACAATATGATAATTTAATTCTTTATTAATAAAATTTAATTGATTAAAACTGATTATTTAAACAATCAAATTTTACGCCAAGTGCCTCAATAAGTCGCCAAATGAGTGCCAAATCCGTCGTTTAGTAATTAATCGTTTGCTTTCATTTTAATTACTTGTAGCTTAATTCATTCAATAAACGTCAAATAATAAAATAAACTTTTAAACCTAATTATTGAATAAAGTCAATTTGACTCAATGTTTACTTTTGCTCTTAAAATTTAAGATATAAAAAATTATGTTACGCAAAGTGTGAAGTTTGAAAGAAAGTCCATGCTCAAAAAATTCGTTTTATATCCGCGTTATTAGAAGATACAAATGGTTTTCCTTTTTGGGAGGAAAAACATGTAATTCAATAGTCCTTAAACAACGGTTTTAAAAAGGAATCCTTACATTTAAATTGCTAGCTTGATTAATTTCGCATTTGTATTGATAAATTGGTATTGATGACTTTATACCTGTAGAATTTTCCTATTATAATATGATATGAAATAATTTTGTGTCAATCATATCTTAAAAATATTGTCTCGTTACTTAACATTATAAAAAAAATATATTTTCGAGCAGCTTGACTTTGGGAGGCTTGACTTTTTCAAACATTTAATGATACGATTATGAATATCAAAATAAAATTCGTTATGTTTTCTGATATTCACTTTAATATTAATCAATAAATATACCTACAAAAATAATTACATAAAAACCTCCCAATCTCAAAACTTCTAAACAAAAATGTGTAATGCATTTGAGTTGCATACACTATTAATTTGGTCCAAAAGCTTATGAATGATACAATATTTTTTTTATAGATTCTTACGATCTACTAAAAATACAATATTCAGTATAAAATTCGATAGTAAATTTTTTTGGTATTAACAATTTTAAGTTCTTTCTTTTTGATAATTTTGCTTACAAAATGCATCCTAATTCAACACTTACTGCTGTGAAATCTATTATCTATTTTCTTGAATTAATTTCTTTTTATTTCATTTTAATTCCATTGTCTTAGCCATTTAACAAAGACTCTCGCTTTAAGCTACTAAAGAATTTTACGAAAGAATTTTAAAACTTCCTACAAAATTCCAACGATTTTCAATATGTATATATCTCTATAGCAAATTTTACTTATTGAAGATATGATTATTTACAGACTATTGGAGGCTACACTCTAAATATTTTATTTAATGTTATATATTTTATGTAATGAGAAAATAGATCAAAGTATCCGTTGACGTGTATTAGTACAGATATAAAAATCATTCCAAATAAGGCTTGTAATAAACGCGGGTATATGGTACGTTATTACACACTTAAATCAAACTAATGGACAACTTGTATTTTATGGTGTACCTGGTTGCTATAGGCCAAAGCGCTCAAATGTTATTTGCTATATTTTTGTAGGGACCATCTGCTTCGATTGCATCTCATTTTTAACGAAACTCCTTAGAAATTGTTATATTATCAGTCAATTCTACATGTTATAAAAATCAATAATGTACATTTCTAGGTAATGTTAATAAATATTTAAAAGTGCCAATTTAATAAGATATCAGTTTACCATTAGAATGTATTTTATATTTTATGTTCAGATTTGTATGCTTCATATGTCATTGGAATGAATTCAGCTATATATATATATATATATGTTATATATATATATAATATATATATATATATATATATATATATATATATATATATATATATATATATATATATATACTTGTGTTCAAAACTAAGAGAATTTGCATATTTTGTAGACTTCAATGAAAAGAATTGAATGAAACGTAAAAATACAGTTTCGAAAAAAAGATGCAAATCTTGTACGTCGAAAGCGTAAGTAAAAGTGTTTGGGGCGGAACTAGTCGAAAAACAGGATTTGTAAGCGCGTGTACCAAAATCCACATTTAGTTCGCTTGCGCGTTTCGCCGAATTTGCTGGATGTATTTTGCAGCAATCGCTTAATCTAGAATTCGAACTGTAAAACTGAGTAAAGATCAATTTTTAGATGATGGAATAAGGTGGAGAATTCTGAATAGTCTAGAAGCAGGCAAATCTCAAAACCTGATTTGCAGAGAATTCGATTCAACGTCCAGCGTCGTGTCCAACTTATGGAAACAGTTTAAGGATACTGGATCCGTCGAGAGAAAGTCTGGTCATGGTCGTCCAAGAGCCACGATGGCCAGAGAAGATCACCATTTGTCCATTACAGCGAGGCATAACAAGGATGCTACAACTTCTTAAGTCTTTCATGTGTTGCATGCTGCCACAATAACCCAAGTTTCAAAGGTGAATGTTTCCAAAAGACTTCATGAGAGATGGTTGCTTGCAAGCAGACCTGTGTTTGCGTCCCGCTCAGTTCTGAGAATAGGAGAGTCCACTTAAAATGGTGCAAGTGATCATACAGTATGAAGCATGAACCAATGGGTGACTGTTCCCTTCACTGATGAGTCCCGGTTCAGCTGAAGCAATGATTTTCTCCATATTCTCATATGGAGAAGACCAGGTATCCGCTTCTTGCTCTCCAATGTCCAAGAAATCGACCATTAAGTCAGCGGAGGCTTAATGGTCAGGGCAGGCATAATTTTTGATGGTCAGACTTACCTCCATGTCTTTGAAAGAAGCACAGATACTTTTTAGAGGTATAGGGAAGAGGTCTTGGAGCCCTATATCCGCTTTTTCAGAGGTTCAATAGATCCTGATTTCCTTTTAATGGATGAGAACGTGAGGTCACATAGAGCTCAGCTGGTTAACGAATTTCTAGAAAGTGAGGATATTCGCAGATTTATATATTTGCCAACCAAATTAACAGACTTCGATCCTATAGAACATGCCTGGGACGCTCTGGGGAGAGCAATTGCAATTCGCAACCCCCTACCGAGAACCATCCATAACCTGAAAATAGCGTTGATGAACGAGTGGGACCAATTGCCTCAGGAACTCCTACACTCTATAATTTCCAGCATAAAATTGCGTTGCGAAGCATATATATCTCTTAGAGGGGACCATACACACACTATTAACCTTTTTTTTTTTTTTTTTGTTCTTTTCTGCATCTGCTGTTTCATACCTTTCTAATCCAATGAGAGTTACGCATGATAATACTTGTGTATTATAACTGTTGAATTATTGTTTTTTTTTATATATATATCAACCCTATGTATAGACCAAATCTGTGAGCTAGCTCAAGAAATAATCGACAAAATCGTAAAATTCTCTTCATTTTGAACAGAACAGATGTATATATATATATATATATATATATATATATATAGACTTTTTTTTCTGAGAGTAGTTTCTACAACATACAAGGTATGTACTGGACGTGTAAATAAAAATGAAAATAGTTATTGAGACAGAGGCAGCATTTTAAAACATTTATGACTAAATGCTGCATCGCTTTCTTTCTTTAACAAAGAGTAATTTTACAGATATAAAGACGTAGACTATTAAAAGGTTTATTATTAACAAATTTATTTCATTAATTGTTCTCCAGTTTCAAATAATTTTGTATCCTTTTTTTTAGTTTTTCAGTGTTTTGATACCATTAACTAGAATGTCTGCTACGTTTACTACTACACAGTTTCCTTCATTTGTATATTTTCTACATTTTCTTCATTTAAAGATATTTTAGAAATAATTCGATTGATTCTCCTGGAATCAGGATAAAATTTATTAGTTTCACTTTCACTATTTCCACTATTAGTTTCACTTTCACTATATCCACTATTAGTTTC
>BMAW01037480.1:248929-267143 GCA_019974015.1 Nephila pilipes
ATCCACTATTAGTTTCGCTTTCACTATCTCCACTATTACTTTCACTATTTCCCCTATTACTTTCACTTTCACTATTTCCACTGTTAGTTTCAGTTTCACTATTTCCACAGTTAGTTTCATTTTCACTATTTCCACAATTACTTTCACTTTCACTATTTCCGCTATTAGTTTCACTTTCGCTATCTCCATCATTAGTTTCACTTTCACTATTTCTATCTCCATGCACATTATTATGTTTTTTTTTATATATATTCATACGATAAATCTATTTTCATTATTTTAAATTTCAAAGATTTTAGAATTATTAAAAAAAATATTTTATTTGTCTATTAACACAAATTTCACAACATTCTTCATCAAAATATTTTTCTGTTTAAAGGACATTTTAGGTAGTTCAAATCGAAAGAAAGTATGTACATAAACCTGATTAATAATTGGCACTATTTAAATGTCTATATCTTGACCAATTATAACTAGCAAAAATAACAGTTGCATTTATTATGAATATAAAGTTAATCATTGTTTCCCACAAGCACCGAAAGAAACAAGAAAAATCTAGTTTTTATTTCAAAGAATATAGAAATAAACATTGATAAAGAGGAAACTTAAAAAGGCAGCCTGAAATTAATATAAAACACGTTCAGAAGCTCAAAAATAGGCCTAGGTCTGATCTAGAAAAAAAAAGTAACGAGAATCCTTTGATAATTAAGAAGAATATTATTTATTCCATTAAAATTCTACACACACACACATACACAAACTCAAACACTTGTATACATATATATACCTTTTAATTTTATCCACTTAATAAATTGTAAAATTCTACAAAAATATGTGGTACAAGCTTCTAATACTTTAAACATTAGAATCATTAAACAATGACTTGATACAAAAACAAAAATATTAATAAGAGCTGTATTAAATTAGAGTTAAAAATATAGTTCTTCAAATATACTTTCCAGTTAAAATTGAGTTTCAGTAAAAATTTAATTTATAGGTCAATTTTCAAACCACATAATATAAAACCAATCTATTGTAATTAAATAGCGTGAAACTTTATAATAATTTATTGCAAAATTGTTTTATTTTTTTTATTTCAGTTACCTATAAATTTTATCTTTGTTTGAAACCTTTAAAAATAGCTTCACCTGTATTTATTAGTGGCTTAGAAAAAATAGAATTTTTTTAAATTTTGCTCGAAAAAATTTTATGCTGAATGTTAAAAATAATATTTTTTTTTATTTTTAAAAACCAATGATAATTTATTAGCTATTGTTGCAATAATATCCGCCATTACCTTCAATAATATAAAGACAAACCACTGATTTATTTTTAAAATAAATTTTTCCCATTAATGAATACAAACTACTCTCTAATATATTCCTAGAGGGATCCTATACAAATATTTTAAGTTTAATTTCTAAGAAATATTTTTTTTAATATCGACAATATCCAAATTAAAAAGAACCCTCTCTCATTTAAAGTCAGTATTTCAGACATTCTTTTAGAACACTTCAGAAGATTGATACATAACAATTAGATATTGTTATTACAAAGAATATACACCTTAAACAAAAGCCTGAAATATTTTTTGTAAATTTTGAAAATTTAATGGTAAGTGAATTTATTATTTCAAACGCTTTATATTCTTCATGGAAAGAAATTTTTTGCCTCAAACATTTTATTTAGGAAACTTTTAAAACACGTATTCGTAGAAACGAAAGTGCGTTTTAATCGAAAAATTGTCAATCTTCCTTATTCTGTTTATCAAGATGATTACCGAAACAAGGAAAAATATTCCAAAACCTCCGTATATTGTTTAAAAAAGAAGCTTAAATTGCCTATTCCAGATGATAGGAAAATTGCGATGAAAAGTACTTGAAGAGGATGATGTAGGAGGTGTGACAATTAAATAACCAGACTAGTCATAAATTAGAATTATTGAAAACATTATACTAATATCTTTTAGTCCCCTTCACTATATTCCCCTTCCCTATCAATACATCGCAGCATTCGAGTTTTCCACTGTTCGCAGTGGTGCTGCTGGTCATTAGGTGTCATCTTCTTCAGGAAGTCTGCCGTTTTTGTATTCACCTGTTCTAAAGACTGAAAATGTGTTCCCTTCAAAGAACTGTTCACTTTTGGAAACAGGTGGAAGTCGCATGGGTCGAGTATGGTGGATGATCGAGGACAATAATGCGTTTGACCGCCAAGAACGCGCGCGAGAGACGCATTATGAGACGGCATGTTGTTTTGGAGCTTGATTTTTTTGATACCAGTTTTGCGCCAACTTTCGACTTTATGTAAATCAACTGCCAAATTTTTCTTATTGTCTCCTTGCCTAAGTTCCTCATATCTAACATCATCTGAACACCTAAAGGTTGGTCTTTATGCACGATTTCATTAATTTTTTTAATGTTTTCAACGGTTCTGGAGGTTACATGTCGACCAGAACATCTTCATCAATCACCCGTCCTTTGGAAATTTGTTTTTGGCATTCAAAAATTTGACTACGTGACATGGAATTATTTCCAAACACCACCTTTAAAAATTTAAAGCTTCGAGTAGGGGTATTTTTATTGTAAATTTCAAATTTATGCGCTGCTATATTTTTAAGCTTATGGTGATCTCGGTACTTCGACACAACAATGTCATACTCAATCAAGGATGAAATACAAAGTGAACTAGATACAGGAACGGAATAACGTGTCACCTACACCGGAAGCATCAAGGTCAACTACATGCCACTTCCACTCGTCAAAAATCAAGCGTAACGGATAGGGCATGCGCAGTTCGGTTGTTTAAGGGGTCTCAAAACTGTCAACGCTTGTCCGTGTATCGAAAAAAAAATATCATTTTTCAAAACAATATAATTTACCAATGAAAGAAAGCAGACAACTGAAACTTTTACTAAATAATATTCATATTTATTTACATTTTTTTTTTCATATTTTCATAAGATTTAAATAAATTTTTAAAAAGTTGTAATGAAAAATAAATTAGACGTTTTTCAAAATGAAGAAAATCTATATTTTGCTGCGCGTTGGATTATGAAGAATATTATTGATTGAAATTCACAAAAGTGAGGTTACCTAGTAATAGAAGTTCAATTTTAAAGTTATTCACACTTTTTGAGAAATGTAGAGAAAAACTTTTCTTAATACAATTATTAAAAAAAAATGAAATTATAAGGAAAAAATCCAATTAAAATCTATAAGTCATAAAGAAACCCATTATGAACATGTACGTAAAATTTCACACTGATATTTTAAATAGTTTCTGAGAAATCCTGCGCGCAAGTTAAAAACTTTTGTTCAGAGAAAAATGAAGTTAAAGTTGAAAAATAACAATTAAAGAATTCAAATCAAAGTTTAGTTTTTCCTGGATAACTCTGGGAGTTTTCGAAGAATCGTTATAGTTTTTGTACCAAAATGTTCAGAACAGATGTGAATCTAACATATATCTTTTCAAAAATTCAAAAAATTTAAGTTTTAAGGGTCCTGAGACCCTTAATTGTAACACCGTTCATATTCTCTTTTAGGCTTCAATAATCCCTGTGTTAGAGTCTCTACCCTTTGATCAATTTGCAAATAAAAAAATAATTGCGAATGTTCTATACTAAAAAGACTTCATTGATCTTCAATTTATTCAACAAATCGACATTTTAGACATTTACATATTGAAAATGTAGATAAAGTACATTACATTCAAATTATGGGAGAAAATTAAATATTTAAAATTATTAACAATTAAGAAACAAAGCTTCCTTTGAAAGATATTATACTACTGATACTTTTTCAAAAGTATTCAATGGAAAATGCTAAAAAATAATAAAATTCCAGCTATTGAAGGTATTGTGTGATTTTATTTTTCTTAGATTTCTTAATATTAAAAATAATAGAAATACAAAGTTCACTGCCTTTTTTTACTGTTTCATTAGTACGAATTAAGGCTCCCGTCTACCCGCCATTTTGATTTCGTGGTCGTAATGTTAATCCAAAGGAATTTCGACTTTAATTCTCACATCTTTAGTATTTGATCTATTTGAATGCAATCAGGTGAATTTCAAAGAGCATAAAATAATGAATGCTTCTGTGGAATTACATTTTTTCTCCAATTTTTAAAAATATTTAAAATATTTTTTAAAGAACGGAAAACTCAAAAACGAATCATTAAAATAAGAATAAAAATATTTTTAAAAATCGTAGGAAAAATGTAATTCCGCAGAAGCATTCATTATTTTTTGCTCTTTGAAATTCACCTCATTGCATTCAAATAGATCAAATAGTAAAGATGTGAGAATTAAAGTCGAAATCCCGTAGGATTAACATTACATCCACGAAATCAAAATGGTGAGCAGGGGGAGCCTTAAGCAATATTGTAATAAATAATTCCAGAAACAACGTATGAGATCTTGATACAAACATATGCATACAAAAACAGGTTTATGAAAACAGGTTTATTATAAAGCGCATTTAAATATAATTAAAACAAAATGAAATTTCACATAATAATTAAAACATAAGAAATAATTTAACTCAATAAAAATTTATAAAGGAAATAAACTTCTAGCAACTAGCATATTTTCCATATTGATCGTTTGGAATTATGGAACAAAGAATAATTAATGCTACTACGTCCTAAAATTCTCTACCTTCTTATTGTTTCGTAATTATGACGGGTTGTAACGACTTGTTCTGTTATAGCGATAACCGAAATTTTTTTTTCCGGTATATTGTTCAATTTAAAAAAAAAAAAATGTATTCGTATATGACAGTAATATCCACTTTTTCCATACAGCTGATTAAGCTTATTTTGAAATGAGGCGAAAAATGCGAACTCGTTTTCCAGTTTCCATGTAGTAGATGAAAAAAAATTAATATATACATATCATTCCCTTCAACTCACCGGTTGTGAATTTTGACAAGTGAAGCCTAGCACATTTTGAGATGCATCAGTCCCAATCATCTTGACCGATGGTACTGGGGAATTTGGACAGTGAGTTAGCCGCCTATTCTCCGCCAGTGAAATTTGACAAGTAAGAACAAGCATATTTTCAAATGCGTCAGCCCCCTTCTTCTCAAACGGTGGTATTGTGAAAGTCGGATCATGCATCAGCTTTCTATTCTCCGCCGGTGAAATGTGACAAGTAAGACCAAGCAAATTTTGAATTGCGTCAGCCCTCTTCCTCTCAAACGGTGGTATTGTGAAAATCGGATCATGCATTAGCTTCCTATTCTCCGCCGGTGAAATTTGACTAGTACTACCAAACATATTTTGAATTGCGTCAGCCCCCTTCCTCTCGAACGGTAGTATTGTGAAAGTCGGATCATGCATTAGCTTCCTACTCTTCGCCGGTGAAATTTGACTAGTAAGACTGAGCAAATTTTGAGTTGCGGTAGCTCCCATAATCTCGGAAGATGGTATTAAGGAAATCGGATACTGAATTACTTTTCTATTGTCTGGCCATGATATTTGACAGTTTAGGTTAAGTATATTTTGACGTCAAATAATAATATAAGTACGAAAAATCTTTGGTTTTATTTCCAACGCCGAACTCAATAGAAATTTTCATCTCTAATAATTTTAGCCAGAATGTAGCGGTACTAGAGTAATATAATAATAGCTTTTCTAATTACAGAATTTTGTGTAAACGTCTACATTTTATTAGCCACCAAAGAGGCTTTAGTTTAAATAAATTGTAAATGCATCTCCTTATTAATTTTGAAAGTTTTTACAGTAATTTTTATTCTAATGTTCAAAATATTTCAACGTGATCTTTTTGAGGTTATATCGTTAGGAAAAATGTTAAAAAAAAATCTTTAATCGTTTATAATATATCCTCTTGTTTTCGGGTTTAAACATGACACTGACTAAATACAGACAAACTTGATTAAGAAATTTTTTAAAATAGAATGACAATTTCAAAACAATTTTATTTATTTCCATATATATATATATATATATATTTAAGTCGCGATCCTTATAATTATCATCTTTCATCACATTGCAAATTAGTTACTCTGACTTCATTTAAAGTCATAATAGTTGTCGTATGTGTAAAGATTTAACAATCGATATTAATTAAAATGACTGAAATAAGTTTTACTAAAAAAAAATTCCAGCTACATTTTAATGGCCGAGGTAGCCTAATGGCTAAGGCAGCGTTCTCGCTGACGGCGGTTTCCGTAGGGTCGTAGGTTCGAGCCTTGATGCCTCTGAAGACCCATTATGTAGCCGACGCTTTGCATGTTAAATCAGTTGAGAGCCACATTCCTCCCCTTGGCCTAGTGAATATGTGAGGTTTAGTTTAGTTTTTATTAACGTCGCACTAGAAGCAACACGAGGGCTATTGGAGACAGACCTTGTAATTTTGAACCACGGTCAAGTGACGAGGACGACACCTGAGCTGGCACCCCCCTCTCCTAACATCCACACCACGCCAACGGGAGGACTTTGGGCCCCGAACAGATTTAACGTGCATCAGCCCTGGCTACACGGCGGGTCTTTGGCGGCCAAGGATCGAACCCACGACTGAACGAAAACCGCCGGCCGCTAGTCCACGACCTTAACTACTAGGCGGCCTTGTGAATATGTGAGGAGAAGTGTTACCAGTTCAAGTATCATCCTCGTCACTTAACCGTGGTTCAGATTTACGAGGTCCTTCACCAATAGCCCTTGTGTTGCTTCTAATTCGAAGTTAAAAAAACCAACTACACCAGCTTCAAACGAAAGTTCAACTACTCTTTGTAATTTGCAGAATAATTTTTAGTGGCTCGGTAGCCTAGTGGATAAGGCAGTAGACTCGTGGCGGGCGGATTTCGTAGAGTCGCAGATTTGAGCTTTGATGCCACAAAAGACCCGCCGTGTAGCCGGGGCTAAGACATGTTAAAACTATCGACGCCAAAAGTCATCCCGTTGACGTTGTGTGGAATTCAGGAGAGGGAGGTGACAGCTCGGAGGTCATCCCGTCACTTGACCGAAGTTCAAAAATACGAAGTCCGTCGCCAATATATTCCTCGTGTTGCTTCTATAAGGATTTTAATAGGACCAAACACACCAGCTTTCTTTGGAAGTTTAACTAATTCGTATAATGTGCAGAATGATTTTTAATGGGAGAATATTAATCATATAAGCCTGATAATTATTCCTCATTCTTTACTATAACGTTTCACGAATTTCAATGTGTATGCATGTGATCTCTATTGTTAGTTAATAGGAGCTGAAAATATAAATACTATTTTAAACTTTTCCAAAAAAGGTATTTCAAATATTTACATTTTGTAATATAAGAAATTATATTGATGTAAAGAATAATTCATTATAGTAGGAATATTGTAAAATATAATTCTGGACTTTAGTCGTGATTAAAGCGAAATATATTTAAATACAACTGCCTCTTGAATTTTTAAAAAAAGATTTCTAGAATTTCCCACAAATAACAATTTTAATGTTCGGTCCTTATTGGCACATAGTTTATTTCTATAAACTTTTATACAAGTCGAAGGTATTTAGCTAATTTCTGAAAATAAAATTATTTTAAGTCGTTCTGTTTATGTTTTATGTCGTTAAATCTTTCTGTTTGATAAATGTATATAATCGTTTGTTCACATTATATTTGCTGATGAAATGATCTGATTCAAAGCAGTTGGATCAAGCATGTACGGAATAGAAATGTTTTTCTAATAAATCCTTTGTGCCAACTGCATATATTAATTGTTAACATTGATTTAAATTGACATTAATTAATTGAGTTAACATTAATTTATTCCATGAAATACATATATTAATTTTTAAAGTCCAAATGTATGTTTGTGAAATATCTTTTTTAATTTACACTATCCATGTACAAGACTTTTCAACTTCGAAAAAAAATATTTATATACCATTAGAATATTCATAATTTTAAGAGAACATTCATTTTCACTTATTGGTATGCAGTTGAGCCTCACATTCAACTGCAAAGCTTTAAAGTGTAAAGAAATCTAAATTGCAAACATGTAATCAAATCTTAAATAAAACAATTTTCAATTACCTAACACATATCCACTTAATTCTCATCATTAAATGTTAAAGGGAAGTAAACGTCTGTCTGAAGTGTAATTATAAAAACAATAAAACAAAATAGATTTTTCTAATTATATATGATGTCTCTAAACTAAATCCATGTGAACTAAAATAGTGTTAGGTGACGTATTTACTCCAGGAACCGACGTGCAATTCACGCCATGGATATCTCTCAATAACATCAACATATAACAGGTCAATTGAAAAGTCCCCGGCCTACAATAGTAAAACACATTTTTTTTGGCAAAATTAGTTTTTTTTATTCAACATAATTCCCTTCATGGGTGATACACTGATTATAGCGACCCTTCAACTTTTCGATACCATTTTTGTAGTACGATTTGTCCTTTGCTTCAAAATAGGCTTCAGTTTCGGCGATCACCTCTTCATTCGACGAACATTTCTTCCCAGCGAGCATTCTTTTGAAATCTGAGAACAGGAAATAGTCACTGGGGGCCAGAATACGGTGGATGAGGAAGCGATTCCAAGCCCAATTCATGGATTTTTGCCATCGTTTTCACTGACTTGTGACACGGTGCATTGTCTTGGTGAAGCAGCACTTTCTTTTTCTTCAAATGCGGCCGTTTTTCGGCGATTTCGTCCTTCAAACGGTCCAATAACGCTATGTAATTGTCGCTGTTGATGGTCCTTCCTTTTTCAAGGGAGTCAATGAAAATTATTCAATGCGCATCCAAAAATACAGACGCCCTAACCTTGCCAGCCGACTGTTGCGTTTTCCCACGCTTTGGAGCGTGTTCATCGTGTGCAGTCCACCCGGATGACTGTCGATTGGACTTCGGAGTGAAATGATGGAGTCATGTTTCATCCAGTGTCACATACCGACGCAAAAACTCGGGTTTATTACGCTTGATCATCTTGAAACACTGCTCCGAATCATCAACTCGTCGTTGTGTTTGGTCAAAAGTGAGCTCGCGCGGCACCCACTTTGCACAGAGCTTTCTCATACCCAAATATTCGTCAATGATATGATGTACACGTTCAGTTGATATCTTTAGAGTATCTGCTATTTCATTTAATTTCAATTGACGGTCATTCAAAATCATTTTGTGGATTTTTTTAATGTTTTCGTCGGTAACTACCTCTTTTGGGCGTTAACCGTCTTCGGTGCTCATTTCACCACGCCTAAACTTAGCATACCAATCGTTGATGGTTGATGTTCCTGGGGCAGTGTCCGGAAACTCGGCATCAAGCTAAGTTTATGCTTCAACTGTATTCTTTCCCTTCAAAAAGCAATATTTTATCAACACGCGAAATTCCTTTTTATCCATTTTTCTCACAATAACAAAGGTTGCTTCACTCTAAATGCTATAATTCACAAACTAATGATCCGACAGCTGTCATATATATACTCGCATCTTTTGAGGGTTAGGGCTAACTAAAAAACATATGGATTTAATTCTATTAGCTTCATCTATGTGTCAGACCGGGGACTTTTCAATTGACCTGTTATATTACCTGAAATGGATATAACATGGCATTTGCTTCCTAAACTATACTTGCTGATTATTTCCGTTCTTAGCATATTTATTTTATTTAATTCATAAATAAGAATGGATTCGATGGAAATCGTAGAAATGGATAAAAAAAAAGTTAAATCATGTTTAACTATTCAAACAAAATAAAGAAGAATCTCTAAATAATATATATTCTCTCTTTGATATTCTTGTTTCAAACTAATAGGAAATGAATTCAAATTTGATATACTACCAAATGTTATTGAAAGTTGAATATTTTTAAACATATTTAAAATTTTCCGTGTTCATCCAATAGTAAAATTTTATTTTTGCAACATTAACTGTGATAACAAACATTCAGAAAACACTTTATAACGGGATTAATTCGTACCTTGTTATAAGAAACTCAGAACTTAATCAAATCAGAAAATGCGTAATAATGAATTCGCGTTTTGAGACACATAAAAATAAGGCAATTCCAATTCATTTATACCGCGTTAAAGGGAGACTGCTTTATAAAAATCAAAACCACTTTATAAAAATCAAAATTAATACAAATTCAATAAATTCCTACCGCTCAATATAGAGTACTTGATTGACATCTATTTGCAATTGTTTTCCCTATTTTTTTTTTTTTTTTTTTTTTGCATTTGACTCTAATGTTTTAATTGAAGACCCATTCGAATGTAACGATTTTTGAACAAACGATTTTTTCCCATTCCTCAAACGATTCGCAATTTCGATTTTGTCTACAAGAGATGTATGTTTATCGTTTTAACTGCTTTTTTCTTCTATTTATTTCAGCCATTTTGCACACATATGGATAATTTTTCTTCAGGTAAATTTTATGGGAAATAAAAGAAATATTACCTAGGTGTTCCCTAATATTTACAATTCTAATAATGTGAATAAACCAATGCCAAAGAGTTTTATTTCTCATACGTCTGAACACATTTAAAGACAATCTTAGAATAAATTAAAAGGCAGTAAAAAAAGCTTTATTATAATTACCGTTTTTAATGAAATCCCTTGGTATCCGGAATTATTAAACAGAGGAGTGTTCCATAAATGTTAACTACAAAAAGTTTGACACATTGAATTAATTCCGCCGTAGATAAAATTTTCAAGACATTTGTGTTGTTGGAATGTTCTTGTAAGAAAAACGAGTTAGAAGAGACAGGGCTAAAGGAGAGTTGTCACAATTTTCAAACCACGTTGTATGGAAATGTTGCAGAAATACCGTTTTATAGGTGAATAGACTGTAATAGGAAATATAAAGAATTTTCATACCTAGTACTTTCATATGAGTATATTAAGAAATTGAAAATTAGAAAATGAGGTATCTAATTAAACATTTATGCCATCAATCAGTAGCGTTTAAAATGAGGAAATATATTGCCAATAATCCAATGCATTATTTTAATGCATATTAATTAAATCTAAAGAAATCTCCTGCTCCAATTTTTTCACTTTTACTTAAATGCTTGAAAGCCTAAAATTCAAAAAAAAAAAAAAAAAAAAAAAAAAAAACCCAAGAAAATAATTTTTTTAACTGGATTATTACAAAATAATAATCAAGTTTTAAAATGATATATCTATAGAAATACTAGTAGTAATGCTATTAAAAGGGGAAAAAATTATATTTCTTGGAATATCAATACATACTTGCTTTCCCTTTCCCCAACATAAAATAGAATGTACCACGCCATGTAAGCTCCGGCTGCGCATGCGCGCAATGGATGGCGAAATTCTCTCATAAGAACTAATACGTCACTACGATTCCTGATGCTGTTAAGTCTGCAAGCGTGAAACTCATGCTGCCACTTTCTCTTTTATATAAGTCTTTCTGTAAATAAACCACCTTTTTGTAACTGTGCCACTGTTCTCACTATGTTTACTTCCAATAATATTTTTATTTGCATACTTTTACTCTTCCGTAAAAGCAACCAGATTATCGCGAACTGATTTCCGCGTTCAAAATAATAGGAAAGAAACGGTTTACTATCTACCTCAGAATGGTGACAAACCACGGGAAAATGAGTTTCATAATATGTGAAACATTTACGATTTATTTCAGTGCAGAGAGCAGTGAGAAGAAAGTATGGAACTTATTAGTAGGTCTAGAAGAACATTCTACTCTGCTTTTGTCAATTGAAGAGCACTGTTTGGGTTAAAGATTCAAGTCTGTTGTAGACCAATTGCTTAAAATGATATATAATGGTTTGCACTTGGCATAAATAGATACGTCATGCTAATAATGAGGGATTTATTCTACTGCCAACTGTTTGAAGGATTTTACATCGAAGGTAAGTTCTAATACCGCATCAATATTCGTATGAATTTCGACAGGACGAAGTCCAACGTCTTTAAAGATAGTTTGATTACTGCATACTCTTACATACAGTAATTTTGATTACCGTATACTGTATACCCTGTAACGAAAATAGCACTTAAGGAATATTTGTAACTATTTGAAAATAACATTGACAAATTTATTTTAGTATTGATCTCTACTTTTGTTTTGTAGCCTTCCAGTTCTTTACACTCCGTTGGAAGTGCGTTGTCTCTCAAATGCAAGTCTTAAAAAAAAAAAATTGTTTTTTTTTTAGAAAGTTGATTACGACGACCTTGAATTTAATAGTATCTGCCTTTGGGTCACGGTATGTAGTCATTCTTGTTTTTCTGCTATAGAAGCTCCCGCGTTTATCGTTTCTTGAAGTTCTGCATCTGTCAGAGGCATGTACCCTACTAAATTATTCTGCCATTTTGATTTTCCGGCTTAGACTTTTGAATAATGATGAATTTAAAATAATACTTGGATTTAAACAGAAGGCTTGAATATCGGGTAAAACTCTATCTAGCGATGGAGATTATTTAGACGGTGAGGAATTAGATAAACCTGATGATGAAGAAAATATGTTAGACAAATGGGAATTTCCGTCTGGCAATAAAAATATATTTAGTGATTCTGAAACTGAAGATAAATTTAGGTAAATATGGCTGAATAACAAGGATAACGAATATAAATAAGTTTTTTTTTCTTCCTTTTCCGTATCATGGACTTATACAATTTTGTTTTGTACTTCTATGAATATATATATTCTTCATTTGTAATTATAAGTTTTATTTTTACCGATTTTTTTATATGTTATACTTTGTATTTGAACTTCTTTTCATTTTTAGTTGTAATTGAATTCTTATATATATAGTTTTTTTTGTACTTCTGATATTTTATTATTTCTATCGTATTATTGGAATACATAAACAAATAAAATAAGAAATGTCCGAAAAGTTCATATACAGACAGACAGACAGACAGACGGATGGATGGATGGATGGATGGATGGATGGATGGATGGATAGATAGATAGATAGATAGATAGATTTAACTTCAATTTATGTTATTCCAAGAACACATGAAAAATATATATGTATGTACATATATATATATATATATATATATATCTTATAAAATCGTATGAAACATTTAATATCATACAATATTTAATATCATCTCTCAAATGCAACGCAACCAATACAAGGATATTCGACGCGTGCCCGATGTTGTATTAAATTACTGTTGAAGAGCTTACTTCACTATTGAGTTATTGATAAGAAAAGAAAAAGATTTAAAAACAAGAAAAATTATTTAAATTTTCTCATATAATTCTGTCTACAAAAGGAAAGCTATCACTTTACATCAAAATCATTGAATTCTTTATATTTACATTTCATATTCTTCCGTCGCGAATGAGTTTAATGCTCATCTGACAGAATAAGGACTGACATGAAAATCAATCGAATAAGGTAGTAGCTCAACCGTATTTCGAAGGAATGCACTGAAGTTAAGAGTTTAAAATATGTCGATACATGGTTCTTTTTTAAATTTAATACTACTATGATGCTTACTAAAAAAATAGAAGCTAAGAATGAAACAAATTATTGTACTCTGAAAGTTAGTATGTGTGAAAATTAATTCGTTCATAGATTTTTTTTTTAATTTAAAAATTTCCAGATGTTATGGTTCCGGGATTTATTATTCAACAAAAATTTTAATATGAATAAGATATTTATGTGGCGACATCCTACGTCATTTTGGACGTCATTTTGACTGCGGAGCTGTAAGGAGATTTGAAGAAAAGGAGCAAACGATTTTTTCTCCACTCACTTAAGTTTTAAATTTCTAAATGTAAAGTTTGAAATAAATGAATAGTTCTTTTCCTCTCAAAAAGGACAAGAGTAAATATTACGAAAAAATCTTTTGCTTAAATGATTATGGAAGATAATGCTACTGTGCGATTGGCAACAAAAACGTTATTAATATGTGTTATTTATAGATTTTTAATCGGTCTACTGTTGTAATGGTGAAGATGTTTCTGTTTGCATTAAAATAAGTATATTTAAAATCTCCTACACTTGAAGTTTCTTTTACATCGAGTGTAGTCCGTTTTTGGTGTGGCTAATTAATTTAATGGAACAGTTTTGTGCAGCTAAAGTGAAATGTTTAATGTAACAGCTCTCCGAAACGACAGAAAAGTTGCTTGCATCCCGCACACCTTCTGAAAGGAAATTATGGGGAATTGACGATTATATCAACACACCCCGTCCCCATATTTAGGGTTCGATACAATATTGTTGCATAATCAGTCATGTTTAGACATTATCTCTAAGTTTTAGTAGCTTCATTTTGGAAATACGTGTGACTAAGAAGAAACCCCAATTCTTGATATAAAAATCTGTTTTTCTTTTTATTCTTCAGAATATATGTTTTAAATTTTCTTCTACAATATACACTCCTCCATGATTCCTACACTCTACTCCAAACGATATTTTCATTCAATAAATCATAGTTGGAAGTTGCTTTCTCAAAATATGTTCATGGTTTCCATTGCTCTTTTTTTCTTTTACAGCGTGATCTGTCTTATATCTCTCTTATTTTAGTGTTGATTTTATTTTTAAGGAAGAGGAAAAAAATCACAAGTGGTAAAGTCGAGTATATACAGTGGATGTTCCGACGCAGACATCTTACCCCTCAAAAACACCTTGATTGATTTGCAGTACGGACAGGGAAATGGTCCTGATGACGAATCCATGATTTATTTTTCTAAAATTCGGGCAAATTCTACGGAACATATTCTTTATAGAATTTTATGGTTGCAACAACTGCTCAGTTGACGATATTTCGGTTCAATATACTGTTTTCTTCAATGCTTAAGACCGTTGGCGTCGTTGTAGCTCGTGCCTGGCATGCTTCTTCTTCGATCCCTTCTCGTCCTCTTTGAACTAATTAAATAACTCGAAAAACTTAGTGCGTGACTGACATTCCTCATTGTATACTTCTTTTAAAGAAAAACGAGTATCTTCAATGGATATTCCGAATTTGAGAAGGAATTTCTCTTAAAAAAAACGCGGTACCCTTTTAAAACATTGAAAGCTTTTCAGTAGTAGCTACAAGGTCTGATACGAAGAAAGAATGCGAATCTAATAAATGTTCCGCAGTCAAAACGGTGGCAGAAATGAAAAGAGAACTCGAACGTGACTCGACCAATTCGCCATCTGATCATGACACGCTCACTGTTTGTCAATAAATATATTAATTTTATTTATTTTTGTAAATATTTGCATAAACATTATTCTGTTCAGTTGGATTTAATACGTTCATCAAATCCGCAGGCGTTTCGGAAAATTAATTTTTGGAACTATCTAAAAAGCGAAAATTATATGAGGTACTAATATAGTATACAATTAAGTATCCTTGAGGCAATCGACTTTTCTTGCATTTTAAATTGGACTTAATTCAAAAGAGGATATCAGCAAACAATAGTATATCTTTACGTGGTTTTTAATTTACTATATTTCAATTAAGACAAAGGAAACGTGGTTGATTTTGACCGCTACTTGAAAAAGATTTCTTATCAAAGACATAATGAGAAGTAACACACTGCTATTTGTGACAGACCTCATAATTTTGAACCTCTCTCAAGTAACCAGGACTCAACTTGAACTAGATTCTCCCTCTCCAAACTTCCGCACCTCGCCAAGAGGAGGAATTGAGATTACTTTCAGATTAAAAGTGCAACAGCTGCTATAATTTGAGTTTTTTAGTGGCCTCAAGGTTAGAAACTATGACTCGAAAAAAATAACGCTAATATCCCGAATCCGCGACGATGATCACGTGGTTTCCAAGGCTATATTTGACTTCTACTTATACAATGGTTTTAAGTTTCTACATTAGAAAGAAATAATTAATTTATCGATTTTTATCTTAAATTCGCATCGCATATGCATTAATAAAAATAGCAGAAAGCGTTAAATGTTAGTAAATTGATGTTTATTAGAAATAAAAGCAGCGTAATATTTCATAAATATAAAATAGGTAGTTAATAAAAATAAATTTGTAGGAAATGTGTGTGTGTGTGTGTGTGTGTGTGTCTGAAAAATGGTTGCATTTAATTATTACTTCAAAATGCTACATTGTAAATAAGCTATGACAGAAATAAATCCTCATTGAAGCTTAATAGCATCAGATGTAAATATTATTCAAACAAGAATTCTAGAAGAATTCAGAAAAATCGAAAAGAGTATATAAAAATGATACAGCCAGTTACATAAGAGGAAAAATATTATGTCTGCCAAGATAACATGTAAGTAATTAAATTATTTAAGGGACATGGATGAATAAAAGCATGCCTCTAATGCCATCTCCAGACAGGTTGAGTGGTTCAGCTTCAGTTTAGAAAAATTCAAAGATTTTTGGTTTCCTCAATTTCTATAAATCTTTCAGCAATTGAATTAAATTTTAAATAAATGAATATATGCTTCGGTGCAAGATATGGAAAATAAAAATTTATTTACGATTTTTTTTTCATGTTGTTTGATAATCAATAATCATGAGTTATTTCAAATGTTATGTTAGGTAAATTCTAAGAATTATTGAATAAATGAATATTCAATGCATTTGTAGCTAGTTAAGGATTAATAAATTTTTTAATCTGATTTTTTATATCTAAATTAAAAGAATTTTTGCACGATTATATATTGAATTAACAATTATTTATAATTTATATTTCTATATTTGAAAGTTTCATTACAAAGTCTTTGGCAAATTTTAAAGATTTAAATTGGACGCATGAAAAATAAAAACAATCTCAATCAATTAAAAAAAAAAAAATCTGGAATTACGAAACAATACATGATATTTTTATTACATAAAAAGTATAATTGAAGCGACATAAGAAAATAATACGATATATATTAAAATTTCGCTATACTTAAAATGCTTATAACATATTTGCACCTTATGCAAAATTATTGTATAATTATCTTAATGATTTTTCAATAAACCATTCAAGTTATTCACTTTTTCAAAAAAAAAAAAAAAAAAAAAAAAAAAAATTTAGTTTTTGAAACAGTTTTTCACAGAGGCAGATGTTCGCTCATCGAAATAAAATTATTTTTCTTTCATAAATAAATTGCGGCAACCCTAAAGCTAATCGAGCAGTTTTGCACTATTCAAAAGTCAGTCACCGATGTGCAATTACAATGTTCTGCATTTCATTGTGCTCAGCTACTAGCCAAAATACTTTAGTAAAGTAACTTTCTTTTCATAGTTAACTAAAAACTTACTTTCTTTTAATAGATTAATCTTCTTTTTAATAGTTAATTCCAGGACTTCTACAAGGAAACATGAGCCTATTTTACGGCAAATTTTGATAATACTCAGTTTTTAAAAATTAAAAGCAATGGAGCACATAGTTTATCATTGAGATACCTATATACCAATGCATTTGTTTATACAAAGAGAGAGAGATAAATTTTTTTTATTTAAAAATATAAATAGTTATATAGGAAAAATTAATAATAATCAGCTGTATTTATTTGTAAGTCATGTACTTATATTCAGGTATATATACATCTTTCATAAAATCTACTGCATTTACAGCATTCAAAAGTATAAATAAACACATTACATAAAACAATACTGAGTATAATTATAATTTAAAAATTTAAGCATAATAACTTTTATTTTTAAAAAAGTAACTTTTATGATTGAAATTTTCTTCAATTTTTATACAAATAATATGTAATACTTAAATATTTTAAGAATTAATAAGAAAAAATATGTTCACTGCTGAGTAAAGAGTCTGATTTCATAATGTACTACATATCAGCAATAAAAATTTAGTACATTTTGAGGAAAGTTTACAAGAATTCTCAAAAATATCCTCAAATACATTCAAGCAAATAAGTAAAACGTTTGCTTAAAATTTTGAAATTCAATTTTAGAGCGTTATGTTTATAAAATTTTCATAAATATTACAGCTAAGGAAACACTGAAGTGCCCTCAGTTTTTAACAGCAAATAAAAAATGGATAAGAAACCATTTTACCATCTCAATTACCTTTACACGCTGTTTCTATTGAATAAAAACATTGGCGCTGTTGCGGAAGAAGAATGCATGCGCCAAAAACCTGCGGCCGACAGCTGTTTTTGACGAACTCTTCTCTTTCAAATGCAATGATTTAAGTTTCTGTAAACAAATCTGTATATTCGTAGCCTTTGTGCCTTAATTTTTTTTTTTTTTTTTTTGTTGTTTCGCCAGAACAACGATCAGTGAGCACCGAATTGTTGTGTAATAATTTCCCATGAAACTTGGAAAATTCGCTATTACA
>BMAW01037480.1:267168-279089 GCA_019974015.1 Nephila pilipes
AAGCGCGGCGTTTAAGCGGCTTCTGGCAGGCATGGCCGCATTCTTTGGCAATACGCCTACGCACAGCCAGCGCTTACTTACGGTGCCGCAGCAGCATTAGCTACCGGCGGCAATTTCAGCCGACCAGCAAGTTGCCAAAAAAACAGCGGCATGGCCGGTGCAGCCAGCGGCAGCGTTTCTTACGGCAGTTTCTGTAGCCGGTGTTTTGTTTTGGCGCTCGGCACGGCTGCAGCTACGCGGTAGCGCAAATTGCCAGCAGAGCGCTACTTTCCTGCCAGAAGGCGGAGCGAAGTGTTTGCTAATGTATTTGTAGTACATGAAAAGTGGTATGCATTTGGCGAATATGCGATGGTGGATGGTTACGGGCGTACTTTCTCGCCATTCCTGTACTACGCAATGGCGGAATTTTAGCCAGATGGCCGTGCACAGCTAAGAACGGTGTTTTGCGCGACAAACTTACGACGGAAACAAGCGCAGTCTACGCAATTTGCCAGGCGTTTTGTGAAGGCGTGTGGTGGTAAGCGCTGTTTCGCATTGGCCTGCTACGCAATTGTGTTTTACGGCGAGGTTCTTTACCACAGTTTTGGCCTAGCAAAAAAACGGAAGCAAATGAAACGGCTTTGTGGGCATACGGTGTTTTGCAGCCAGTATGCGTGTACTTGCGGCGGAGCGTATTGCTTGGCGCGTGCAAGCAGCAAGTGCAGCGATGCCCTGCTGGATGCGGTTTGTGGTAGTGGTGTATGTTTTGGTGTTGGCCTGCCGCTGGACACTGAAGCAAAAGGTGAAGTCTGCTACAGGTTTTGGTGCGATGGGCGTATGCCGCTACCAGCAAGCGGCCTACGCGTATGAAGTATGGTAAAGGCGGCAATGCGCTGGCGCTTGCTTCGCTTGGCGAACCGGTACGTTGCCAGCGTGCGGCGTGGTTTTGCCAGCAGCAGCGCTTGCTTAAGGCAGCTGCTGGCGCAAAGGCCAGTAGAAGGCAAAGGTGTTTTGCCGGTTAGCAGCAGGCTCGCTTTTTGGCAGCGCTGCCGTTTTGCCTTGGCAAGGCGTTGCTGCGCCTTGCGAAGGGCGCAGCGCTTTGTGCCATGCAAGCGGCAAGCGGCAGCGGTGCAAATTTTGTTTGAGCAAATGTGGCAATGTTTGCTCGCTTATACGCAAGGATGAAGCCATTTTGAGCCCAAAGTAAAGGGACGCGCTGGAAGAAATGCTTACAAATTTTGAAAGCAAATTGCAAGGCTACTCAGCACATGGATGAAAATTTCGAAGGCTACTACCTGAAAGGCTAATGACGGCGAAGGTATACTTTTAAAGTCTAAATGTATGTTTGCAGCCATTTTACTTATCTATGCAAGGCATTTTACCCCGGAAAAAAAGGCGCCTGCTGTTGTAGTCGGCAATTTTGGCATAGCCATTTGGCTTACTGCTGGTATGCAAAGGAGCTATCAACGCTGCAAAGTAAAGTACTCTAAATGTTATGTAATAAATCTACAAAATACTACTACCATAACGATTTAATTTCGCCATAAATGGAAGTAAATGCTTGCTCAGCAAAGTGTAATTATAAAACAATAAACAAAATAGATTTTTCTAATTATATATGATGTCCTCTAAACTAAATCCATGTGAACTAAAATAGTGTTAGGTGACGTATTTACTCCAGGAACCGATGCACTACGCCATGGATATTCTCAATAACATCAACATATAACAGGTCAACAATTGAAAAGTCCTGGCCTACAATAGTAAAACACATTTTTTTTGGCAAAATTAGTTTTTTTATTCAACATAATTCTCTATGGGTGATACACTGATTATAGTTGACTCCTTCAACTTTTCGATACCATTTTTGTAGTGCATGATTTGTCCTTTGTCAAAATAGGCTTCAGTTTCGGCGATCACCCTTTCATTCGATTTAATCATTTCTTCCCAGCGAGCATTCTTTTGAAATCTGAGAACAGGAAATAGTCACTGGGGCCAGAATACGGTGGATGAGGAAGGACTCTAAGCCCAATTCATGGATTTTGCCATTTTCACTGACTGTGACACGGTGCATTGTCTTGGTGAAGCAGCACTTTTTGCGGCGAGCCGCGTTCTTCAAACGTCTACAACGCGCGTTGGAGCGGCTCCTTCTTTTCGCGGAAGAAAATTTGCCTACGTACCCAAAAAGGTATGCCTTAACCAAGCAGCGACAGCGTGTTCGATACGCTTGGAAAGTGTGTTTGCCGTGCAGTCGCCTGATGGTCAAGTTTATTGGTTTTGGTGAAATGGCGGAGCGTTTACCCAGTGCCGCTATACCACGCAAAATTAAGCGAAGTATGCTTACCATTTTGAAATACGTTTCGGAACACCGTTGTGTTTGGAAGCCGTGCTGTGCGTAACGGCTTTGCAAGGTAAGCTTAAGTACCTAGCTATTTCCAAGCTACCATGATGTAAGCATGTTTCAAAGGATAATTTTGGTATTCCAAGGTTTTGCTTACTACTACGGTTACCCAAATTGCTTTGTATTTTGCTTGCCGGTACTTTTGGCAAGTACCTGCCTGCTTGCCACTACGCCAAACCCAGTATAGCTACCGTTGGAGCGGTTGGCGTCGTTCCCGTACGCTGCTTATGCTTACCCGTATTTTTCTTCAAAAGGCTATTTTACGCGAAATTTTTTTATCTACAGCAAGCAGCTACCAAATGCTATACCTACAAACTACCGACCTGACAGCAAGCCGCAAGGCGGGCTTACCTTTATGTTGAAGTAACAAAAAAGAAGGATGAATGGCGAAGCTGGCTCTGTGCTGCATTCGGTTTTTTAACACGCAGCAGGCTACCGGAAATGGAGAACGATATGGCTGCTTTGGTACGGCGATGGCTTCTGTTTCAGTATACGGTTTTTTTAAGCGAATGGCAATAAATGGATGATGGAAATGTAGCCGGAGCAAAAAAAGCGTTCATGTTTAGCTTGCCTGCCAGCCAGCAGCAATTCTCAGCCAAGTATATTCTCTCTTGATATTCTTGTTTCAAACTAATAGGAAATAATTCAAATTTGATATACTACCAAATGTTATTGAAAGTTGAATATTTTAAACATATTTAAAATTTTCCGTGTTCATCCAATAGCAAAATTTTATTTTTGCAAATATTAAATCTCGTGGATAACAAAACATCTGGTAGAAAACACTTTATAACGGATTAATTCGTACCTTGTTATAAGAAACCTGTGAACTTAATCAAATCAGAAATGCGTAATAATGAATTCGCGTTTTGAGACACATGGGTAACAAGGCAATTCCAATTCATTTATACCATGTTAAAGGAGACTGCTTTATAAAAATCAAAAAACACTTTATAAAATCAAAATTACTGGCTAAATTCAATAAATTCCTTACCGCTCAATATAGAGTAATTTGATTGACATCTATTTGCAATTGTTTTCCTATTTCTTTTTTTTTTTTTTTTTTTTTTGCATTTGACTCTAATGTTTAATTGAAGACCCATTCAAATGTAACGATTTTGAACAAATGATTTTTCCTATCCTCAAACCGATTCGTACTCGATTTTGCCCATAAGAGATGTATGTTTATCGTTTTCAACTGCTTTTTTCTTCTATTTATTTACCATTTTGGTACACACATAAGGATAATTTTTTCAGGTAAATTTTATGGGAAATAAAAGAAATATTACCTAGGTGTTCCCTAATATTTACAATTTAATAATGTGAATAAACCAATGCCAAAGAGTTTTATTTCTCATAATGTCTGAACACATTTAAAGACAATCTTAGAATAAATTAAAAAAGGCAGTAAAAAAAAGCTTTATTATAATTACTGTTTTAATGAAACTTTGGTATCCGGAATTATTAAACAGAGGAGTGTTCCATAAATGTTAACTACAAAAGTTTGACATATTGAATTAATCGCTGTAGATAAAATTTCAAGACATTTGTGTTGTTGGAATGTCTGTAAGAAAAACGAAGGAAGAGACAGGGCTAAAGGAGAGTTGTCACAATTTTTTTTTTCAAACCACGTTGTATGGAAATGTTGCAGAAATACCTGTTTTATAGGTGAATAGACTGCATTGTGAGGTCATAAAGAATTTTCATACCTAGTACTTTCTATATGAGTATATTTCAAGAAATTGAAAAATTAGAAAATGAGGTATCTAATTAAAACATTTATGCCATCAATCAGTAGCGTTTAAAAAAATGAGGAAATATATTGCTAATAATCCAATGCATTATTTTAATGCATATTAATTAAATCTAAAGAAATCTCCTGCTCCAATTTTTTTTTCATTTACTTAAATGCTTGAAAGCCTAAAATCCAAAAAAAAAAAAAAAAAAAAAAAACCAAGAAAATAATTTTTTAACTGATTATTACAAAATAATAATCAAGTTTTAAAACGATATATCTATAGAAATATCTTAGTAGTACGCTATTAAAAGGGGAAAAAATTATACTTCTGGAATATCAATACATACTTGCTTTCCCTTTCCCCAACATGCTAAAATAGAATGTACCACGCCATGTAGTCTGGTTGCAGCATGCGCGCAATGGATGGCGAAATTTTCCATAAGAACTAATACGTCACTACGATTCCTGATGCTGTTAAGTCTGCAAGCGAAACTCATGCTGCCACTTTCTTTATATAAGTCTTTCTGTAAATAAACCACCTTTTGTACTGTGCCACTGTTCCTACTATATGTTTACTTCCAATAATATTTTTGTTTGCATACTTTCACTCTTCCGTAAAAAGTTAACCTCAGATTTCATCGCAAGTGAACTGATTTCGCGTTCAAAATAATAGGAAAGAAACGCATTTACTATTCAATTTTGTGAATGGTGAGACAAAAAACCACGGGAAAATGAGTTTCATAATATGTGAAACATTTACGATTTATTTCAGTGCAGAGAGCAGTGAGTAGTATATGGAACCTTATTAGTAGGTCTAGAAGAACATTCTACTCTGCTTTTAATAATTGAAGAGTACTGTTTTAAGCAAGATTCTAAGTCTGTTGTAGACCAATTGCTTAAAATGATATATAATGGTTTGCACTTGGTATAAAATACAGATACGTCATGCTAATAATGAGGGATTTCATTCTTTACTGCCAACTTCTACCTAGCTGATTTACATCGAAGGTAAGTCTTAATACCGCATCAATATTCGTATGAATTTCGGACAGGATTGAAGTCCAACGTCTTTAAAGATAGTTTGATTACTGTGAATTTTACATACAGTAATTTTGATTAATGTATACCGCAAAGGCGGCGGCGGTAAGCGCGATAAACGAATATAAATAAGTTTTTTTTTCTCCTTTTCCGCATCATGGACCTATACCTTTGTTTTTAAATTTCCTATGAATATATATTCTTTCCATTTGTAATTATAAGCTCTTTTATTTTACCGATTTTTTTTTATATGTTATACTTTTGTATTTAAACTCTTTTCTTCATTTTTTAGCTGTAATTGAATCCTTTATATATATAGTTTTTTTTGTATTCTCATATTTTTTATTATTCTCTAATGCATTATTGGAATACATAAATAAATAAAAATAAGAAACCGAAAAGTTCATATACAGACAGACAGACAGAAGTTGGATTTGGATGATGATGGATGGATGGATGGATGGATGGATGATGGATGGATTGGATGGATGTATTTGTTTGGATGGATGGATGGATGGATGGATGGATTGATGGATGGATGGATGGATGGATGGATGCATGGATGGATAGATAGATAGATGATAGATAGATTTAGCCTCAATTTATGCTATATTCCAAGAACACATGAAAAAAATATATATGTATAAAATATATATATATACATATATATATATCTTTATAAAATCGTATGAAACATTTAATATCATACAATATTTAATATCATCTCTCAAATGCAAATCGCAACCAATACAAGGATACTGACGTGCCTGATGTTATTAAATTACTGCTGAAGAGCTTACTCACTATTGCCATTGAGTTATTGATAAGAAAAGAAAAAAGATTTAAAAACAAGAAAACACAAATTTTCTCATATAATTTTGTCTAAGCAAAAGGAAAGCTAATACTTAATACATCAAAAATCATTGAATTTTTATATTTACATTTCATATTCTTTCCGTCGCGAATGAGTTTGCACGTTCATCTACAGAATAAGGACTGATATGAAAACTGTAATCGAATAAGGTAGTAGCTCAAACTGTATTTCGAAGGAATGCACTGAAGCAGAGTTTAAAAATATGTCGACAGATGGCTCTTTTTTAAATTTAATACTACTATGATGCTTACTAAAAATAGAAGCTAAGAATGAAACAAATTATTGTACCTCAAAGTTAGTATGTGTGAAATTAATTCGTTCATAGATTTTTTTAATTCTAAAATTTGTGATGTTATGGTTCCAGATTGGCTATTCAACAAAAATTTTAATATGAATAAGATATTTATGTGGGCGGGCGACATCCTACGTCATTTTGACGTCATTTTGACTGCGGAGCTGTAAGGAGATTTAATGAAAAGGAGTGCAAACGATTTTTTCTCCACTACTTAAGTTTTAAATTTCTAATGTAAAGTTTGAAATAAATGAATAGTTCTTTTCTCCTCTTCAAAAGGACAAGAGTAAATATTACGAAAAATCTTTTGTTTAAATGATTATGGAAGATAATTACTGTGCGATTGGCAACAAAAACGTTATTAATATAAAAGTTTATAGATTTTTAATCGGTTCACGGTTGTAATGGTGAAGATGTTTCTGTTTGCATTAAAATAAGTATATATTTAAAATCTCCTACACTTGGAAGTTTCTTTTACATCGATGTAGTCCGTTTTTGGTGTGGCTAATTAATTTAATGAACAGTTTGTGCAGCTAAAGGAATGTTTAATGTAACAGCTCTCCGAAAACGACAGAAGTTGTTTCTAGATCCCACACACCTTCTGAAAGGAATTATGGGAATTCGACGATTATATCAACACACCCGTCCCTATTTAGGGTTCGATATAATTATTGCTACATCAAATGTGTTTAGACATTATCTCTAAGTTTTAGTAGTTTATTTTGAAATACGTGGACTAAGAAGAAAACCCCACTTTTGATATAAAATCTGTTTTTCTTTTTTTATTCTTCAGAATATATGTTTTAAATTTTCTTCACAATATACACTCCTCTGTATGATTCCTACACTCTACTCCAAACGATATTTTCATTCAATAAATCATAGTTAAAGTTGCTTTCTTTCAAAATATGTCTATTATTTCATTGCTCTTTTTTCTTTTTACAGCGTGATTCGTCTTATCTCTTTATTTTTAGTAAAGATTTTATTTTTAAGGAAGAGGAAAAAAAATCACAAGTGGTAAAGTCGAGAGCATATGGATGTTCCACGGGTATTACTCACTCTCAAAAAACACCTTTGATTGATTTTGCAGTACGGACAGGGAAATAACCTGATGACGAATCCATGATTTATTTTTCTAAAAATTCAAATTCTACGAACATATTCTTTATATTCTTGCGGTTGCAACAACTGCTCAGTTGACGATATTTGGTTCAATATACTGTTTTCTTCAATGCTTAAGACCGTTGGCGTTGTTGTAATGTGCCTGGCATGCTTCTTCTTCGATCCTTTCTCGTCCTCTTGAACTAATTAAATAACTCGAAAAAACTTAGTGCGTGACTGACATTCTCTCATTGTATAACTTCAAAGAAAACGAGTATCTTCAATGGATATTCCGAATTTGAGAAGGAATTTCTTAAAAAAAAAAACGCGGTACCCTTGAAAACATTGAAGCTTTTTCAGTAGTAGCGCTACAAGGTCTGGATACGAAGAAAAGAATGCGACCCACAAATGTCTGCAGTCAAAACGGTGGCAGAAATGAAAAGAGAACTCGAACGTGACTGACCAATCGCCATCTGATCATGACACGTCACTGGTTTTGTCAATAAATCATATTAATTTTATTTATTTTGTAAATATTTGCATAAATATTTTGCCTCTGTTCAGTTGATTTAATACGTTCATCAAATCTCAGCAGTATGTTTCGGAAATTAATTTTGGAACTATCTAAAAGCGAAATTATATGAGGTAGTCACTATTATAGTATACAATTAAGTATCCTGAGGCAATCGACTTTCTTGCATTTTAAATTGACTTAATTCCTGCAAGAGGGATATCAGCAAACAATAGTATATATCTTTATGGTTTTAATTTACTATATTTCAATTAAGACAAAGGGAACGTGGTTGATTTTGACCGCTACTTGAAAAAAAAAGATTTCACACATAATGAGAAGCAATACACTGCTATTTTCCAGACAGACCTCATAATTTTGAACCTCTCTCAAGTAACCAGACTCAACTTGAACTAGATTCTCCTCTCCAAACTTCCCGCACTTCGCCAAGAGGAGAATTGAGATTACTTTCAGATTGCGCGCAACAGCTGCTATAATTCTGAGTTTTTTAGTGGCCTCAAGGTTAGAAAACTATGACTCGGAAAAATAACGCTAATATCCCGAACGGGCGACGATGATCACGTGGTTTCCAAGGCTATTATATTTTGACTTCCTACTTATACAATGGTTTTAAGTTTCACATTAGAAAGAAATAATTAATTTATCGATTTTATCTTAAATTCGCATCGCATATGCATTAATAAAAAGCCAGCAGAAAGCGTTAAATGTTAGTAAATTACGTTTATTAGGAAATAAAAGCAGCGTAATATTTCATAAATATAAAATAGGTAGTTAATAAAAAACAACTTGTGGTGGAAATGTGTGTGTGTGTGTGTGTGTGTGTGTCTGAAAACGGTTGCATTTAATTATTACTCAAAAATGCTGCATTTGGTAAATAAGCCATGACAGAAATAAATCCCTCATTGAAGCTTAATACACTCAGATGTAACATTATTCAAACAAGAATCTCTAGAAGAATTGCAGTAACCGAAAAGAGTATATAAAAAATGATACAGCCAGTTACATAAGAGGAAAAAAATATTATGTCTGCCAAGATAACATGTAAGTAATTAAATTATTTAAGGGACAGGATGAATAAAAAAGCATGTTCTAATGCCATCTCCAGACAGGTTGAGTGGTTCAGTTCTCAGTTTAGAAAAATCCAAAGATTTTGGTTTCAATTTATATAAATCTTTCCACAATTGAATTAAATTTTAAATAAATGAATATATGCTACTGGTGCAAGATATGGAAAATAAAAAATTTATTTTACGATTTTTTTTCATATGTTGTTTGATAATCAATAATCATGAGTTATTCAAATGTTATGTTAGGTAAATTCAAGAATTCATTGAATAAAATGAATATTCAATGTGACGAGAAGAAGTTATACTAATAAATTTTAACTTGATTTTTATATCTAAATTAAAAGAATTTTGCACGATTATATATTGAATTAACAATTATTTATAATTTATTTCATATTTGAAAGTTTCATTACAAAGTCTTGGGTAAATTTTAAAGATTTAAATTGGACGTATGAAAAATAAAATAACTTCAATCAATTAAAAAAAAAAAAATCTGAATTACGAAATACTACATGATATTTTATTATATTAAAAAAGTATAATTGAAGGACATAAGAAAATAATACGATATATATTAAAATTTCGCTATACTTGCAAATGTTTATACATATTTGCACCCTTTATGCAAAATTATTGTATAATTATCTTAATGATTTTTTCAATAAACCATTCAAGTTATTCATAATTTTTTCAAAAAAAAAATAAAAAAAAAAAAAAAAAAAATTTAGTTTTTGAAACAGTTTTTCAAGCAGAGGCAGGATGTTCGCCTCATCGAAATAAAAAATTCATTTTTCTTTCATAAATAAATTGCAACCTAAAAGCTAATCGAGAGCAGTTTTGCATTCGCCGGCGCGCGGCAAAGCGGCGGCCAGCGTTTAAATATTCTTTAAGAATTAATAAGAAAAAATATGTTCATCAGCTGATAAAGAGTCTGATTCATAATGTACTACATCAGCAATAAAAAATTTAGTACATCTTTGAGGAAAGTTTATAAGAATTCCTCAAAATATCCCTCAAATACATCCGCTAAATAAGTAAAACGTTTGTTTAAAATTTGAAATCTCAATTTTAGAGCTGTTATGTTTATAAATTTTCATAACATTACAGCTTGCTGAAACACTGAAGTGTCTCAGTTTTAATAGCAAATAAAAAAAAAAACATAAGAAAACCATTTTACACTTCAATTATCTTTACACGCTGTTTCATTGAATAAAAAACATTATGCTGTTGGTATTAGAAGATCGCATGCGCCAAAAACCCAGGCCGATAAACAGCTGTTTTTGACGAACTTTCTTCAAATGCAATGATTTAAGTTTCTGTAAACAACTTGTATATTCGTAGCCTTTGTGCCTTAATTTTTTTTTTTTTTTTGTTGTTTCACAGAACAACGATCAGTGAGCACTGAATTGTTGTGTAATAATTTCCCATGAAACTTGGAAAATTCGCTATTACATCTTATAAATTATTTAAAGAAGTGTATGACAATGAATGTTTATCGCTCCCCGTGTGTTTGAGTGGTTTAAGCGTTTTAAAAATATTCGAGAAGCCGCTGAAGATGATTCAAGTTTGGATCGCCAATTCACGCCGAAAACGAACCACAAAATCTAAAAATCCGGTAATGTCGCTTAAGTATTCGTAGGAATGTTAAGACTATAGGAATTGACAAACAATCCGTATGGTAAATATTCCCCCGTATACAACGAACCGGCTCATTCCACATTGTCTTTCAAGAGGTTTCTAGCAAAGTACATCATCCAAGTGTTAGTCTATTCGCCTTTTTCGGATTCAGATCTTGCACCAGGCGATATTTATCTGTTTCCTAAGGTGAAGTCTGCATTCGGTAACTGGAACGGCTAAAATTACGAAGTTCCTATTTATGTTATTTATTAAATTTACCCTCTCATCATAATTTATAAAAGAAGTTGTCATAATTATTTAAAGTTATACTTAATTTGAAATATCTTTCAAAGTTAGGATCAAGGCAACAAGCGCCTGGGCATTCGATAGAGAGAGGAACTGCCGAAACAAACTTTGGAAAATAAAGTTACGAAAGCGCGCATTGCTATTGGATGCTGTAGCCGTAAACTAAGAAGCATATATAGAAATGGGCGGAGAGTAGTTTTGGGGGTGGGACTTCAGTTCGAAGACGAAACGACTTCGAGAAAGCTGATGTCCAATGTGAAGTCTGCATTAAAAACGACAGGATTTGAGTCCGTTGAAGCTATGGAAAGAAAGCGGCTGACGTCCATTAGACATCAACAGAAGATTTCCAGCGCTGTTTCGAGCAATGGAAAATTCTCTTTGATTGTTGCTGGGATAGAGGATGGGTGTATATTGAAGATGATAAGTAGAAAATATCTATGAGAACAAAATAAAATATTTTACAGCATCCGTGTCGTTATTTACTAGCCCCATCTTATATATTTTTCATCGTCAAATTCACTGTGTATTTTATTATTTTCTCGCGTTATATTCTATGTTTCTAATGTTAATAATCAGTGTATTCAAAAGTGCTCCAGGATACCCTATCATAAAAAAGGAAAAATGGAGCTAACGAACTTATTTCGCCATCAATATACAAACACCCTCTTTCCCCACAACGCACCATGCGAATATTCCATTGTTCGAAATAATGCTGGACGTCAGTCATATATATATATATATGACTGACATATATATATATATATATATATATATATATATATATATATATATATATATTACATGTCAATTGAAAAGTCCCCGGCTAACATAGTACAACACATTTTTTTGGCAAAATTAGTTTTTTTTTTATTCAACATAATTCCCTTCAGGGGTGATACACTGATTATAGCGACCCTCCAAATTTTCGATACCATTTTTTGTAGTACGATTTGTCCTTTGCTTCAAAATAGGCCTC
>BMAW01037480.1:281720-327338 GCA_019974015.1 Nephila pilipes
GGCGGTAAAAAAAAAAAAAAAAAAAAAAAAAAAAAAAAAAAAAAAAAAAAAAAAAAAAAAAAAAAAAAAAAAAAAACGTTTTATCTAACCTGAAAATGCGATATTTAAACCAAAAAAAAAGTTAAATACATAATGATTTTTTATCTAAAATCTGGTATTACTTTATTACATATGCTAATAGATATGTTTCAAATGAATGCGTAATTCCGTCTGATTTACCTTGTTTATACGCAGCAAACTGGATGCTGTAATGTGATATTTATACTGTCTCTCAAAATTAATAATAAATTCAGGAAAGTTTCTTTCTAATATATAAAGGATATTTTATTATATGTATTTAAACCGATGAAAGATTTTTCTGAATATTTATGCCATTTTCTTCAATTATTTTAGAATTGATAAGTTCTAAAATGTTTTTTTAAGCACAAAATCTTCATAATGAGTATTGTTTTTAAAAGGATTTATTTAAATACATACCTCGTAAGGGACACCTCTATTTACATGGATAACATTGTTCTCTTTCTCTTTAAATAATAGGACCTTATTATAGTTTACATCTTATTAAGGCATTCTTGGTTAAGGGGACTAGTACCTTCGAAATCAAAAGTAGAAAATTTTGACAAACGTTTTTTCGATTCTTCATAAATCATCAATTTTGCTCATTCTCTAATATGAAACCTACAGTTTTGTAATAAAGGTGTACAGTTTAAAATATTGGTCAATTTTATACAATTAATATATTTTCTTACACAACGAAATATGCGTACAAAAAAATTTAAAAAAATAAATTATTTTACCTTACGTTACCCACAAGATAACATTTGAAAGATGTACAGAACCCTAATTATTATACCAAATTAAAGTTATTGACATTCTTTATTCTTAGAACTCAAATTCTAAATTTATTTTACATTAAAAAGAAATTGGCAATTCAAAAAAATTATCGTTTTGTATTTAGTAACTCTTTTTTTTCATGTATCATGTTATAAAATAAAATCTAATCATCCTATTAACAAAATTGAGTTTCCACAGAATAAAATCTAAAAGTGCAACACTATGTAAAATCAGAAGCTCCTGCATGCAAACATTTTTTTAATTCTGTGGAAAGTGGGAAAATAAATAAACTGAAAAAGAGGTTTGTTAACATTACATTGTTAAAAGAACAAGCCAATTTGAGACATTTACATATTTACGTGCACTGGGCGTAATGCTTAACTGTCGGATTTGACCTCGGTTTCTCTTTCAAAATGTCTCCCTACATCCCCCACTATTTATTGCAAACAATTTGAAAATGGAATTTTGAAAGTGCAAAGGCAATTAAGTCCTTTAAAGGGTACATTTCAAAAAAGTTTTAAAGCAAGATGGAAGGAAAGAAATAAAATAGAAGTACTTTGTTAGTAAGATTCTAAGATTTCAAACATTTGTTTGAAATATTGTAAGACAGTATTTTGACAAATAAACATTAAAATGAAATATCCTTCCCTTATGAAAATTGCTTTCAGTCGGGAAAGAGAACTATGAATTGAAAGAAAGAAAGTTATGATGCAATAAAAAATGTTTTTTTAGCCGTTCATAAAATTCAAAATCCAGTTATTTTGCTTACAGTTAATGAAATGAGTAGAAGAAAACAGTGTTAGCTTGTGTATGAAAATGTATGCATCTACTAAAAATTAATTATTGAGCCCATAAGCAATATCTAGAATCCATAATAACATGTAATCAAAGAATCACTATGTAATTTGCATTATAAAGCTGGAAATGAAAATAAAATGGTAATTCAAAATTATAACTATCTAATTTAATTTACATAACATTTATTAACATCGCTATATAAAATATTTCCTAACATAATATCCTGTGATGAAAAGTGTAACATATAAAAAAAACCATACAGCTTAATTAAAAAACACTTCCCAATTCAAAAATTATGATAACTGTGGATGACATTAGCACACAAGGTCATCAGTAAAATTAAATGTAAAGAAGAAAACTTGGTCATCATGCACAGTGTTTACACAAACTTATATTACGAATTATTTTAAGTCAATGTTTTGTAACAAAATTTACGATACAACTGTATACATTTATAAAAAATTTAAACTGTTTACTTTAAAACCTCTATTTAAATTAACTTTAAATTCAATTAAATGCCAGCCGATATATTACTTATTTATACAACGTTTATTTTAAATCCAGGTACAACGTGAATTTCTATTAAATTACATTTTGGTAAGGTGTAACCGTTGAAATAGGAACACCGCTATTTAAAGGACAAATGTTCTGTTCAGATAGGTCTGTTATTAGGGTTATGTTGTAAGCGCGCGCGGGCTGCGAAAAAGGCGTATTGAACGCATTTTAAATTCAGGAGCGCTCTCTTCGATACTATTTTGAAGTTTTATGTGTTAGCTTATTATTCCTTTAAATATATCCTACAACATAAAACTCCACTTTGTTTATTTTCGCTTTCTCTCATGTTGTTTTTGCAACTGATAAACCTAAAATTGATTCAATAATGGTAAAAATAGTGTTAGTTTTATTTCAAAGTACTTTATGTTATCGAAAATATTGTATTGAAAAAGTATTGCTTATAATTAACACTCTTTAATAGAACATATTGTATTGAAATCAATTAAACTTTAAAAAAAGAAATGTAAAATGATGAGCAAAAATAAAAAAAAGTGCAAAATAACTTTGAAATTGAAATATGACAATAAGTAACTTTAAAATAAAATCAGCGATATTTTCAAGGATATCCTATTTTAATATTTCACTTTTTTTAATGATATTTAATGAAAAATGCAAGATTTTTATTGTTACAAGAGAAAACTTTTCAACTACTAAAGACTTTACTCAGTCCTAAGATAATTGAGATTGATAAGAATATTTTTTAATTTCCAGGAACAGAAACGTTTTAAAAAGAAAGTGCTTTGTTAAATAGCCTTTGTGTAGATGAAATGTACTGCTTTTCTTGAGTGACTTAAGACTTTAAGTTTACTTAATTTTCCTGGCTGACATTGTTCTAATTTAATGTATAAATAACTCAAATTAATATCACTCTGTATGAAATATTCTTAAATTAGTTTTGAATGAAGATATAATTAGCAAAAAGAATTCATTAAATCATTGTTAAAACAAAATGTTCATAAAAAGGAAGGCGTAGCTTTTATTGAAATAATTAATTTAGTCTTTAACTGATATTTCACAATAATTATGAACAGAGATCTGTCAAGTAATGAATATTATAATAAGTGTGATGAGAAGTATGTATGAATGCACGTGTCACTGAATCTGAAGAAATAAATAGTCTATAGTAATACACTACTTATATAATAAATACGGACAAGATGGTAAGAAAATTAGGAAGCTTCCTTTTACGAAAAATTGAATTGTTTTCTTTCATTATTTAGACAGAAACTCAAAAAAGAAGTTCTATTTCCAGTGCGTTTATAAAATAATATTTATACAGTAATTTTCTCTGTTCCTTTTTTTTATTTTTGAACGCCATAATTTACAACTATATGGAGAGTATTTGAGTGGAAAATGCGAAAAAATTATGTTCAATGCCTTAAAAAACTAATAAGAACGAATTTAAGCTAATATAATTTCCTGAAATCAATGTTCTACATTTAAAGTATTTTTTTTAAATGAAAGTATCCAATTATTACATCCTTTGTTCTTTTTTATAGAAATTGTAGTATGTAAATATTCTCATAATGACCAAAATTTATTTGTTTAATTTAGTAAATTTGTAATTATAGACAATGACAAAATTTAGATTGAATTTTACAAAGTATATGTTGCATTAATTGCAATTATTGCTTTTTTATTCTATTTTAATTCTTTTGCATAAATATATAGTAGCATGAACAATAATAGCAAATTATACTGAGTCTAACTTCTAAGTGAAAGTTTACATTTACACAAACGCTTAAGTTTGCATCAGAATTTAATTTTTCACAGAAAATGTTTCACGTAATGAAAATTAATCATTTTAGTATGTGCTCGCGCGCCGCTTTGCTACGGCCTGCCGCCTGTTTTCGCGCGCGGCTGCGCGTCGTTGCCGCCGTTCTGCGCTGCGTTGCCAAAAGGTACGCGCGGCAAAAGCGGTACGCAGCGCGGCGCAAGCCGCTGGCGTTTGCATGCTGCAGTTTTGCAGTTTTGCTGGCGCGGTGTTCTGCAATTTGCCAGCGCTGGTAAACGCGCGTTTGCCGCAGCAACAGCGCGTGCCATTTGCAGGCGCTTTTACCGGCGCGTCGAAAAAATACCGTGTTATCCTTAACAGTTCAAACAAGAAAAAAAGATGATTCGAGTTACTTATAATCTAAAATATTCCAATGCTAAAACTATAAAGTTCGGGAAATACATTGAAAATTAATAACTAGCAATGCAACCAAAAAATATGTTTCTCAATAGACGCATTGCAATGTTAATTTATAAGTTATATGTATATCAGAAATTTATAGCCACAAGCATAAAGAAAATTCAAAGAAATTTGACTTTATACTAGTCACACTAAAAAGTAAATTTTTCAAATTAACAACATAACTGTGCAAGAGATCAAGAAATATAGCTAAATTCATAAAGTAAGTTAATTTTAAATTTAAAAAATTATATACAGGCAGTTTGAACTTGGGAAAAAAATTTAAAGATTGATAGAAACATCCAAACAAGTCATTTTACCATACAATGCATCTAAGTGAAAAGATAAAGATGAATCACTAGATGATTTATATATACCAGCGGTATAATGAAAAATTCGTTGTTTAGATGCTTATTGCCCTTAAATTTTGCCTATAAATTTGGAAATACCCCTAATGAGTACTGAAAAAACCTTATAGGTAGGTGGCAAGATATCTATGCTTAGCCCATTCCAGATTACTGTACGTCGCCAAGTTTCCAGAATTCCAAAGCAGAAACGACGATGTAAGAAAATTGCAGTATTAATCTGGTATTAGCACCGTCAAGCAGTTCACCGCTTGCTCAACGCCTCTATGCATTGTATAGAGAAAAATGTTTGCTTAGATACTTTCATCTTCCTTAAATATTTGTCCATGAGTTTCCAATCAACCTGCTAAAAGTAAATCTAAATTCAAAATATGATAAAATATACATTTAAAACCATAGTAAGTAAACATATTTTAATATAAATAATCCATACTAATTTATAGCATTATAAGAAAAAAATTAACCAAAAGTTGCAACCTTATCTGCACCAGGAATTTGTTGTTCCAAAACTTCCTACGAAAACGCACACATCCTGTGATTTTTTAACCTGAAAAAACTATTGGTTAAATAATTTAAGGAAACCAAAAAAAATATACTAAGCATTTATCATCCTGACAGTTACAAAGTATTTGAAAACCTAAATAACAAGAAAATTAGTCATAAATAGTAATATTATAAATACATAAACATGCAGTTTCACGCATACACACACACATATATACGTATATTTGAGTGTATGTGTGTGTATTCGCATGTATGGAGGAAGTATGAGAAATCATAGAATTGAATTTCTTTTATTTTTAACTTTCTTGCCACCTTAAATATCGCAGTGGGAAGTTCATTTTATTTCCTGACACAATTCCATTTAATCTTTGTAATTTATCTGATCAAGAGTACCACTCCTCCCCTATTCACAATCCTTAATATTTCAAAGTAGTAGAGATAATCTCTACTTCTGGACAGTCCCTCTCTGCTATGAAATACCTAAATATTCTAAATCTAATACTACTTGACCTGAATGATTTTAGCGTTAGTCAAACAGGGAAGGATTAGTCTCTTCTGTTCTAGGTATGAGCCTCTCCTCGCTATCCTCTATAAACGCAAAATTAAAATGAAATTAAATCAGAGAATCAATATTTCGTGTGCTACACCATTGTAACAATATATATATATATATATATAACACATCGATCAATAACTCCGAGTCTAAAAATTGAAAACAACATTTTTTTGCAAAATAATTTTTTATTCATCAACATAACACCTTTTGTTAACTCACCTTAGGGTGATACAATCGTTCCAACGTTTTTCCAAATCTTTTTTTTTTTTTTTTTTTTTCGCAAGAAATCTTTTTTTGTTGGTGAGTAAATAGCGATAAACAGCTTTCTGAATCATCGACTCGTTGCTGCTTTTGTTCCATCGAAAGCAATCGGTGGCACCCACTTGAAAACCTTTTTTCACTTTCACTTCAAAAACCTTTTCCTCTGGTCCGATCGACTTAAAATTTTGACACGTTTCAAGCAAAGGTTAGTACTCTAGAAAGGCCTGGTTACTGGTTTACTACGAGCGCCATCTCTGCTATCTCGAGAGTTATTGCGGCGCGTGCGCGTATGCGGTATGCGGCATAAAAGGGCGTATAATTTATTTTCTTTTACATAAACAATTATTTTCGTTTTTTATTCTTTACATTTAAGAAGTTGGTTATTTTTTTCATTAATGTCATCTGTAAGATTTTCCCTTCGAGAACAAAAACCCTGGTTATTCAAATTATTTTCATTCAAGAAAAGAGTAAAATTTTAATGGCATACATATTGAAATTATTTTTCATCTAAGAAAAGAGGTAAAGTTATAACGGCATACATATTAAAAATTATTTTTCATCTAAGAAAAGAGTAAAATTTTATTTATATACATTATTTTCTATAAATCAAAGGAAGAATTTGAGGAAAGAAAATAAGTAATTTGGAATAATATTTATATCGCAAATGAAAATAAATGTAATTATTCTAGCTGAAACTATTTTTTAGATAGCATATACAGTTCATAGCAAATTGCTCTTTTCTATTATTCCTTTATCATACTTTAACTACGGAACATATTATAGTGACATTTAACTACAAGAGTTATGTTTTAACTGACATTTACAGTTTGTTTGAAATATTAAAAAACTCATGTTCGTGTAAGGGAAATCTGTACATTTATTGCTCAAGTAACTTTAATCCTTACGTGTATTTTTCTATTTTGGAAAAGTGAAATCTACAATAATGAATAAATAAAAAATGCATTAAACAAAGTTTTCTTTATTCAAAGTAAATTCAATTGATTTAATGATATAGTATTTACTAATTTGAATGATTATTATCATGAAATATTTTTCCTTATATTTTAACCATCTATCTTTACATTTAACTACATTTAGTTAAATTAATTAGAAAACAAACAACTTGAAACTTTAATTCTATTTTATTTCACATTTTGAATAATATGTAATATAATATATCAAACATGAAAACACTCACTGTTTTTTTGTACTTTTTTTTATCTTTATAGAGATTCTTGCAATATTTTTTCATTCTTAAAATTGATTAAATGATTCCAGATGAAAATAAATAAGATAATGAGTTATACTCTTTCTTAACTGCATAAAAATATCCGGAGAGAGGCCAAGCAAAGTATGCATTTTGAAGGAACATAGTACTTTAAAATGATCCAATTTCAAAATTTGTTTATGTATCTTATTTTAAATGTGGGAAATTTTCTAAACATATGTTCAAAGTTCTAGTTCTAAATGAGGAAATGAGTATTAATCTAAGTATTTAGTTAATCTGCTTTTTTTAAATGTGTGTATGTTGAAATGACAACCTAAATTATAACACGTGATGTTCTGTATTTTTTTGTGAAAACTATTATGGAAATTTTAAACAGTACAATTTTTTATGATTATTCTTTTGCTTGCAATTCTAAACATGTTTTACCTTTTCAAGAAGAAAGTATGAATTAGTCCAGCAGTTTTATAAACGAAAAGAAAATCTACAGTTGTACTCTGCATTTTTTTTCATATTGTATGCTAATTAATAAGTTGTTCAAATGTGGTTGTCTTCAAGATCATGTAATTAATCATTCTAATAAATTTTATATAAATCTAAATTAAATATATTTTTTTGATACAAGCTATGAATATTTTATCCGCAATGCCGCAAATATACATTATAATTTGATTGTTTTGCGAAAAGACTGCAAAGCAATTGGTTTTCATTACAGGCAATAAAGGAACTGAGTTTGCATCTACACTGATTCGCGCAGTGCAGGCGCGGCGCCGCCATGCGCGTTGCGCTACGCGCCGGGCGGCGCGAAGCGTGGCGCGGCGCAAAATCGGACTCGGAGACAATTCAGTAGAATATATATTTGAAAGCCATTTATCCTCATGTTCTATCAATAATGTTGGATCATCTTTTGCCATGTAATATGATGCTGGTTTGAAATTATGTAAGGCAAAAGATCTGAGGAAGCATTTTATACTGAAGACACTGCTACTGATGATAATATTTATAGCATACTAATATTTAAATTCAAATAAGAAACATGGTCCTCAATTTAAATTTAAAAAAAAAAAAAAAAAAATAGGAGCTAAAAATATCGTCAGCAAAAGGCTGAAGATGGTGTCTTAATAAAAACTGTAAATGCTGTAAATATTCTGTGACAGTTTATAGGAAAACAAATTAAAAAAAAAACCAACATTGATTATTGAAGCCAAATGTTTTTCTCGCAATAAAATCAAGATAGTAGCAAAGGAAAAGGCAATTTATGCAACATTGTATTTGCCAGCATATTAACTGATCGAAGACTTATATTTTTATGGTGAACTTTTTTCACCTGGTTATTCACATATAAATGGTTTTTTCCTGCCATTATTGGCACACTCTCGACACGCCACACATTATTGAAACTTATTTTAAATTCTCCTGAAACCCATCACACGATGTTACCATAAGAAGCTAAACCAACAGCAACTGGTAAGAGTACCACCATTTATCTAATCTTAATGGTATATAAATTCATGTTAAATCATTAAATCCACATCTATAGTTGATTAGACTAAATACACTTAAAAATAACATCGAACGTTAGTCAGTTTTGATTGATAATATTTTGAATAATTTGAAGAAATCATCTTAGCTCGGAGCTACCTTCCATCAATAAGAAAAACTTACCCGTTCGCTCCCAGCGTTTCAGCAGGCGATATGTTTCCAAGCCGGTTTCCTGTGTCCAGCGTATCACGGGCAACACGCTCCTTTGAGTGTCTTTACGCCCCAGCGTATCAATAGAAATACGCTTGATGAGAACATTTTATTGATTTTTAATGTTACTTAAATGGTGTTACAATACCAATGAAATCTATATAGATAGGTTATTTGGAGTAAGCACCTTGGTAATATGGGCTTGATTTCACTCTCTGGCTACCAGGAGGGGGTAATTGTTAAGTCGTGTTGCGTCGGCTCTTTAAATGTAATGATGATGAAGGTGTACTTGCTGGTTTTGCTTTTTCTTTCTTACTTGTTTTAGTTCGAAGGAGAATTTATGTCCTTATGGGGTCAGGCTTTGGTAGTGAATGTTCTTTATTGTCTGTTCTATCTCGGTCGGTTTTATTTCTCAGGCGACAGTCATGATGAAAAGAAAGTGTTTATCCGATACTGAGATTTGTAGAAATAATAAAGAACTAACTGTAATATTAAAGAAAAAATAATTCAAATCTATATAGACCATTAAAGTAAAAAAAAAAAAAGACTAAGATGCGCCCTTTGTTCAAAAAATATTGCTAGAAGCAAAATATGTGTAGACATGTGACGTTGACTATGCATTGATTTTTTTTTTTTTATAAATATACCATGAAGAGCAAAAATAAGATTTATCTTTTATATCTATATATTCCAAGGTAATGGTACATCATTACAATCTATGAAATTTATATTATAAGTAAATATATTTCGTATTTTCTTAAAAGTATGATTTTTTATGTAATTTTATCAATAAAACATTCAATTTTCAATTAAATCTTTTTTTATATATATATATATTGGTTAAATGCAATTTTAAATAATATATGTAAATACCAAAATATTTTAATAAATCGCTTGATTTTAGAGGAATTTTTTCACGAATTACTTATCTAAAACCGTCTGAAACAGCGTGACACTCCATGGTAAGAAGTCGTATCCAGAGAGCACTTTTTTTTTTTCTCCCTCCGGTAGCAAAAAGGCTTAACAATTACTAAATGTAATTAATTTAAACCATAGTCTTAAAGAATATAATGTAAGAGAGACTGAGTGTCGGTTCAATTTCTACTACTAGTATAGCCAGCCCGTGTGGATTTTATGTTAACAAGGGTAATGGTCCAACAGAGACGCAACAAGTGGACAAGAAAAAAACAAAAAAACAAAAAAAAAAAAAACGATGAGGCTAAGCAGAGCTCAATTTGAGGTTTATATGAATGTTGGGTGAAAAAAGAAACATCGTTAGACAAAATGTATTGTTTCAAAGGCGAGTGCAAAAATAGTTTTATGTAATCTAAATTTTGCTTTTAAAAGTTAATTATCACCTCGGCAAAAAGGTAAAAGCGCCGAGCGTTCCGCGTCATTGGTGTCGGCACGACCACGTAAACCGGCAAACCACCAACAAATCGTTGCTTTTGGATGCACAAGAGTCCGGGCAACATTTTGCAATCCATTGTTTCGCTTGTGAATGGTGTTTTTACCCATTAAAAACAATGTTTTATCAGAACACGAAACTCGTTTTTTTCCCATTTTTTTAAAACAAACTACAAAAAACGTGGACTTTACTCCAACCTCGATAACTCTGCTGTTTCTGGTCCGATCGACTTAAAATTTTGACACGTTTCAAGCAAAGAATTGCAATTTTAGAAAGACTCTGTACTGGTTTACTACATGAGCGCCATCTCTGGGTTAGTCTCGAGTTATTGATGATGTGTTTCCATTTATAAAATTTTAAGAACAATCACGATAAAATAGGCTCTCTGTTGTAATCAAGACGTTAATCGTACCAATATTCATTTTAGGATGAATGAACTCTTATCACATATCGGGTGTAGCGAGGTAAAAAACGTCATTTTGGCCAATAAAATAATAACTTACAAATGAAGCAAACCAGAACCGTGACATTTCATCGTAAAAATATTAATAATAATTATCTTATGTCCGCTTTAATTTATAGAAAACTTTAAGAATTACATAAATATAAACTAGCTACTTTTTTTCCAAAATTTTGAAAATCACCTTCAATACTACTCTGCAGAATCTGTAGTACAACACTGATCAACATTTACAAATATGTAATGTTTTTTAATCAGAAAAACGTTCAGTTTTAAAGTTATACATTTTTTAAAAAACATTTGGGGGAAAAATAATTAATAAAATTACTTAGAAAAATTATATAAATTTTACTAAAAATGTAATTATAAATCATATAAAAATTTTCATTACTAATGTCTCCAAATTTGTGTGATTTATAAGTCATAATGAACTTATTGTGAATATGTATATGAAATTTCAAACTAACACGATTAACAACGACTGAGAAAGCCCTCGAAAGTGAAACATTTTGTTTTCAGAAAATTGAATCCACAAAAAAATTTATCAATCTATAAATTGCACTTTGTTTGGATGATTCGAAAAGCTCTATAGTATCGCTAAACATTTGGCATCAATGTGTTCAGAAAATGACGCTATAACATATGTTTTTCAAAAATGTAGTAAATTGTGAAAGGTGTATAGCGTTCCTTAATGTCCTCTCAAAATGGAATGAAATTTACGTTTATTAATCAACATAATATAAATTATAAACTTATAAAAGAGGAATTTCCTGTTTTATTTATTGAACTATATTTTCAAGCAGAATTATAGAAAATATTATTTATTGCCATTGTCTCTGCATTCGAATCCAACCAATAGTTTTAGATATTTTTGGGAAAATCTATTAAGAGGCCATTTACTAGCTCATTTCAAGTATGTAAGCGGTTCGTAATGCTCTTTTCTTAATAACTTTCTGGATTGGGTAGATAATTTAAATTTTATACATGTATATAGTGTCCTAAAAAACTCTCGTCTAACTGTTATTTTGATTTCGTGGGCGTAATGTTAAACTAATGGATATCCTACCACCAGCTGAAATATTTATTATTTTATTTATTTTAATGGAGAAAAGTGTATTCGAAAGGGAAAAAAATCATGAAGATTTCTGGTGAATCAGTTTTCCTCTCCGGAATTTTTAAAAAATATTTATCTCTTTAAATATTAATCTGTGAATTTTCGGGTCGTAAAAAAATTATTCTAAAAGATTACAAATCTCAAAGGAAGGGTATGTTATTCCGCGGAAATATGCACTATATTTTGATATTATGGATAATTTATTGTATCTAAATAAATATAATATTGTGTAAATATTTGAAAAACTGTTGTAGAAATTCCGTAGGAAAATATTATATTAATGAAATCAAAATGGTACAGAAATGTATCTTCAAACTACGCAAAGTGTGGTCGTAATTTTAAAATGAAATATTTTCTGGAAATCTAATTAAGCAGAAAATTTTGGAAAGGTGACTGACATATTTCGTATCTATTTTATATCTATGTTTTCAAATACATTTTATTATATTACGTGTTTATATCTCCTGAGTTGGATTTTTTTTTTATCCAGAAACTTGAAATGCCTTGAGGAAAAGATTATATTGTCAAAGGCTTGAGGCATTCAGTAAAGATTTGATGAATAACAACCAACTTGACCTGAGTAAAGAACAATCCCTCAACTGACGGAGCAGAAAGAACGGGAACTCTAGACGAGTGGAGGAGGAGGAGAACAATGCAGGAAGAACTATAAGCAAATGTCTGATAACTCTGTAGATGAGTAGTATTATCTCAAATGTTGTGCTCTGTGCTGCATTACTGCTTAAATTAAAGTTTTGCAGTTAAGGAAAAAAAGTCTGAAACGACTTATATTATTTTCTTTTACAATCACTCTCACCGCCTTACAACCACTCAATCAAAATGGAACGGTGTTTTACTCCATTTCACTTAAGGTAACTAAGACACTAAAAGTATATTAAACTTTATGTTATTGATGTTGAAAATTGAAAAGAATTTTGCGTATCCTGTAGATGTATTATCATCATAATTTGATAAATAGAACTTGTGAAAATTGAATTTTAAAACAAACACACGTGCTCAACCATAGTAGAAAAAAATTTCTGTATTTGCGTTTTTCTCAAAATACTATCTTATAATATCTCAAAATACTATCTTATATTATTCAAATACTATCTATACTATCTCAAAATAATATCTTATACCATCTCAAAATACTAACTTTAAATATCAAATACTATCTTATGCTCATCTCAAATACTATCTTTAAATATCAAAATATCATTTCAAATATCAAAATATCATCTTTAAATATCAAATACTTCATCTTTAAATATCAAAATACTATCTTTTAAATATCAAAATACTGTCATTAAATATCAAATACTATCTTTATACCATTCTCAAAATATCAAAATATTATCTTTTAAATATCATCTTTAAATATCAAAATACTATCTTATACTCATTCAAAATATCAAAATATTATCTTTAAATACTATCTAAATATCAAAAATACTATCTTATACTATCTCAAATATCAAAATATTATCTTTAAATATCAAAATAATATCTTATACTATCTCAAAATATCAAAAAATATTATCTTTAAATATCAAAATATCTATAACATTATTCCCAAAATATCAAAAATATTATCTTTTGGGACAAAATACTATCTTATACTATCTCAAAAAATATCAAAATATTATCTTTAAATATCAAAATACTATCTTATACTATCTCCAAATATTATCTTTAAATATATCAAAATAGTATCTTATATTATCTCAAAATACTATCTTTATATTATCTCAAAATACTATCTTATATTATCTCAAAAATACTATCTTAAAGATCAAAAATACCATCTTTAAAGATCAAAATACTAGTCTTAAAAAGATCAAAATATCATCTTTTAAATATCAAAATACCATCTTTTTTAAATATCAAAATACCATCTTAAATATCAAAATAACATCTTTAAATATCAAATACTATCATTAAATATCAAAGTCACTATCTTTAAATATCAAAATACTATCATTAAATACTGCAAATATTCATTTCCTTAAATATCAAAAGAACTCGTCCTATACTCTTCATCTCAAAATACTACTTTATCATACTGTTACACTTTCCCGACATCTTCTTTGTCCATAAATGACAAAAATTTTTCTACATAAAGAAATGAGATTTCGCTATACAATGAATATATTTTTTTTCTTTCTAATAAACATTAACAAGTTTAGAGTATTAAACAATATTTATATTAGAATTAAGTAACTGAGAATAATTAAATTTACATTTTAAATTCAATTCAAATTTATATTTAAAAAAGAACTATAATAAAAGATGCAGAAAACATTATGTTTATAAGTGCTCTGCAAAGTTTTAAAGCAAATGCGGCAGATTTTATGCAAGATGCGCCAGATTTATGCTAATTATATGGGGTACTTTATTTGGCAAACGTAAACAGAGCTATTGATTATCCTTTGTCTACATGAATTATGTAAATTCTCAAATGTACGTAAAAAATGGACAGATAAATATAGCTGCTACCAGGATATTAAAATTTTGCTGTTTTAGTTCTAAAAAAATGAGAGAAATAGTGAAAACTTGGTGTAAGATGATCTCTGTTTTCTTTGTAGAAGACTTAGGTATCTTAATATTCTTTATAGAGCCTTTATTGAAATTTCTGGCAGATGGGTGAGTTTGCCCCTTAAAAGGGAGGTCAGTTGGTTGACACTGGCTGTTTTAAGACCCTTGATCCATTGAATCTGAAGAACAGTTGATCGGTCGCACTTTGCTGTGCCTTTGGCCTCAGAGACTGAAAATAGACGTCTCCCTTTAGTTTAGTCAGTAAGGCATGTTAACTTTGACGGTGCGCGCGCGTAGCGGCGTAAACGCGAAATTCTTCTTTTTAAAACCTTCTTACACCTAAATCTTATGAAATTTAAATTTTGAGTAAGTTTGAATTTGAATCATAGTAAAGAATATCGTTTTCATAAGAGAAAACTAACTTAAGAAATTATTTGACTATACTAAATAAACGAGAATGAAAGAATCCATTTATATCACACTTAGCTCCTATTTTTCCACATACAAAAAAAAATTGTAATATTTTTGTTTCCAATTGACGAGAAAGTTATTATTATTAAGTATGGCCCATTTTTTCAAACACGACTGTACAAATGGATATCTTCACTGAAAGTTTCAATTAATATCATGAAATTTTATTAACATTTTACAATGACTCCTGAGACGCCTATATTTTGTTTTCTAGCCATGGTATAAGTGTATATATTTAAAAATTAAAAAAAGAAATGTAAATCAAATTGATTGTGTACTGCTATATAATATAATAGGGAGGTATATAAAGACAGATCACATTTCTTTTTTTCAAAATCGAATAACTTTACGCCTAAGAAATGTTAAAAAACTACAGAGTTTTGGAAGCATCTTTTCGAAAAAAATAAATTTCACTGATATCAAGTAAATATAGATTAAAAATGTTTATTTTTTTGATATTATCCATAACTAGAGTAGTTCTAATAATTCATTTCGCAATAGTTGATTTAAATTAATATTCAGGTCTATGTTTTACATTCTAAACTTATCCAAATTATCTCTTGTTTCTAATTTCTGTTATATACGTTACTTCAGTTTGTGCTTGTGCATTTGGAGCACCATTTAAAATTATTTTTCAGAATTATATACTTCTTTCCATTTGATCCATTTTAGCCAACGCAGAAAAAAACTACAAATGTTGCCAAAAGAGCCATTAATGCATTCAAATTGGCAACGTTACGTTGCAATTCTATTGAACCTTACTTTAAGGCAATCCTACTTTGAGGCTATTTCGTTTTCCTTCTACAAGGTGGACAAAACTCGAGTTGTACTGTTGTTGTTTATACAAGCACATTAAACTTTGACAATGAAAATCTGACTAAGAAGCTGAAGTAGTCATACAGGAAGGGTCACGTCTTTAAGTCATTTTTTTTATTTCTGGCTTTTAGGCTTTTGTACTCGAATTTCCAACACGACACCAAGCACACTTTAGGCCATAATACCACATATATAGATTTTATAGAAAAACAAACCTAGCTGGATGCAGTAGTCGAATTGCTAAATAAAGGAAAACAAAATGACGCTGAAAAGTGTGATAAGTCCATTGCATTAGCAACATAATAACAGAATCTAACCAGTTTATAATTTTAGACGTAACCCTTACTAATAAGCCAATTGATGTCCTTTTCGCCAAAAAGGCGGAGGGCTAAAATAGATTATTTTTTATTTATTTATTTATTCTTCCATTTCGAAGCTAATTAACTGACTATTATTTTAAAGAAGCAAACAATTATAGCAATCTTAGTAGAAGTATTTAATTGTCCTGAAGAGAATTTGAATAACTTGAAATTCTTTTTAATTAATATTCCAAAGTGGTAATTATGCTTTTATTTAAATTGCTTTGTAGAAGATATTCAAACTCTGTGTTAAGTATGAAATACATTTGCCTAAGTTGTAATAATAGCTCTAGACTTACTTTCCGTCTCTGTATGCTTTCAGAAAAAAAAAACACTGAAAGTTATCTTTAAAGCGTTAAAGAACTCAAATACATTCCTTTACTAAAGGTACCGCTAAGCATAGCCATTCTACAGTACGGTTGCGGTTTGGCCAAAATGTTTTAAATGTTAAAAGCCAGTACAGCGTACGCGGTACTGGCAATTTTACCAAGGCTAAGGAAGAAAAGTAACTTAGCCAGTATACGAAAAAAACAAAGGTTTTGCTACAGTGGCGCGTAGCAACCTTTTCGCTGGCGAAAAGAAGTGCGCGTACGGCTGCAGAAAAGTTTGCATGATGGCCGGTACTTTAAAGAGCGGTAGGCAAAAGGAAAGATAAATTCTACATTTGTTACATAAATTTCATGGTGTAGCTGATGTACCATTATATGGAATATATATATAAAAGATAAGTCTTATTTTATGTTTGGTATTTTTATAAAAAAATCAATGCATAGTACAACGTCACATGTCTTTTCACTCATATTTTGACACTTCACGCAAATGTTGAGCAAAGGGCACACTTAGTCCCCTTTTTTATTTTAATGTCTATACAGATTTGATTATTTTCATAATATTACTGCCAGATTCATATTCATTATTTCGCAACCCAGTTTAGATAAACACTTTCTTTTCGTCATGACTACGCTAGAAATAAAAAACCGAGTTGAATGAACAACATCTGAGAACATCTGCTACCAAAAGCCCTAATTTGAAAAGGAGCAAGAGCAAACTGACAAATGAACTTTAAATGAGTGTCATTACATTTAAAGAGCTGCCTGCAACAAAAGTGAATAATCAATTTCTTAGTCAGAAGTGAAATCCAAAACCCATATCACCAAGTTCAACTCTTCGAAGCCAATCATCTATAAATTTCGCTGTATTATAACGCCATATAGTACATTAAAAAAAATCAAATAAAACGTTTTTTTATCGAGCGTATTCTATTGATACGCTAATGTAGAAGATACTAGGACCTATCACCCATGATCTGCTAGAATATTGCAGAGCCAACACGAGCGTATTGCCTGTGATAGTATTCCAACTATAAAGCACTATTCTTTACATGAATATAGCTTATTTTACAAATGTAATTATTTCATAAACCTTTTTTTTAAAAAAAAAGTTTAAAATAGTATTAACATTTTCAGCTCCTTTTAACTAACAGTAGAGATCACATGCATACATTGAAATTCCTGAAACGTTATAGAAATGAATCTAGAATAATTTTACTAGCTTATATGATGTATTATTCTCCCACAAAATCATTCTACATTATGTGAATAGTTAAACTTCCGAAGGAAGCTGGATTATTGATCCTACAACACTATAGAAGCAAATACGAGGAATATATTGGCAACGGACTCGTAATTTTGAACTCGGTCATGACAGGATGACATCTGAGTTGGCTAGCACCTCTCTTCTAAATTCCACTCAACATCAATGGGATGACTTCTTTATGTTGATATTTTAATGTGTGTCTCAGTCTAGCCATATCGTCTGGTCTTTTGTAGCAACAAAGTCAAATCTGAGACTCTACGTATATTCATTCACAATGAGTCTACTGCCTTATCCACTAGGGTTACTGAGCCACTCAAAAATCATTCTGCAAATTACAAGGAGTATTTGAACTGCTGAAGCTGGTTGGCTGGTTTTCTAACTGAACTAGAAGAACACAGGCTACGGTGACGGACCCGTAAATTGAAACACGGTTAAGTGACGAGGATGACACTTGAACTGACAACACTTCTTTTCACATATTCAATGTAGCCAAGGGGAGAATATATTCTCAACTGATTTAACATGCATCAGCGTCACATAATGGTCTTCAGTGGCATCAAGGCTCGAACTCTATTGACCCTACGGAAACCGCCAGTCAGCGAGAACGCTGCTCTAGGCCATTAGCTACCTCTTAGCCATTAAAGGTAGCTGGATTTTTTTTTTTTAGTAAAACTAGTTTCAGCCATTTTAATTATATCGATAGGATAAATCCTTTACACATACGACAAACTATTACGACTTTAATTGAAGTCAAAGTAACTAATTGTAATGTGATGAAAGATGATAATTATAAGGATCAAGACTTAAAGATATATATATATATATATATATATATATGGAAATAAATAAAAATTGTTTTGAAATTGCTAATATCTATTTTAAAAATTCTACAATCAAGTTTGTCTGTATTTAGTCAGTCATGTTTAAAACCCGAAAACAAGAGGATATATTATAAACGATTAAAAGATTTTTTTTAACATTTTTCCTAACGATATAACCTCAAAAAGATCACATGCTGAAATATTTTTTTGAACATTAGAATAAAAAAATTACTGTAAAAAACTTTCAAAATTAATAAGGAGATGCATTTACAATTTATTGAAAACTAAAGTTTCTTTTGTATTAATAAAAAATGTAGACGTTCACACAAAAATTTGCAATTGTGCTTGGCTATTATATTACTCTAACTTCTTTAGAAAATGCAACTTTCTCTAGAACTGCTACATTCTGCAAAACAAGCGTTTTGCTTGCGCAAAACGCATGCGCTGCAGGCGAATGCTACGCGTATGCTGTGCAGTAGCCTGGCCGTTTTCTGCATGCGGCGCGTTGTTTGCCAGCGCTTACGGCAAGTAGGTAAAGCAGCGCGACGCGCGCTGGTAGCGGTAGCAGCGTATGCAAAAAAATGTTTAATCAGCTGTATGGAAAAAAAGTGGATATTACTACTACATACGAATACATTTTTTTTTAAAATTGAACAATATACCGGAAAAAAATTTTTTCGGTTATCGCTATAACAGAACAAGTCGTTATAACCTGTCATAATTACAAAACAATAAGAAGGTAGAGAATTTTAGGACGTAGTAGTATTTAATTATTCTTTGTTCCGATAATTCCAAACGATCAATATGGAAAATATGCTAATTGCTAAAAGTTTATTTGCTTTATAAATTTTATTGAGTTAAATTCATTTCTCTTATGTTTTAAATTATTATGTAGTTATTCATTTTCTTTTTAATTTTTATAATTGATTAATTTAATTGGTGCTTTATTATAAACACGTTTCACATGCTGCCCTTTATGAAAAAAATTTTGTATGTCACATGGCTGTATCAAGATTCATATATTATTTCTGTAATTATTTTAGTTTCTATAACGTTAAGGCTTCCATCTACCCGCTATTTTGGATTTCATGGACGTAATGTTAATCTTATGGGATTTCTTGACTTTAATTCTCCCATCATTACTATTTAATCTGTTTTGAATTTTAACAAGTACATTTTGAAAGAGCAAAAATAATGAATGCTTCTGTGAACTACTACATTTTCCTACGATATTTGTAAAAAATATTTCTATTCTTATTTTAATGATCTGTTTTATGAAAGAACCTTGCTCCTTTTAAAAATATTTTTAAATATTTCTTTTAAATATCGGAGAAAAATGTAATTCCATGAAGCATTCGTTATTTTTTGTTCTCCCAAATTCACATGATGGCATTCAAATAGTTCAAATACTAAAGATGTGAGAGAATTAAATTGAAATTCCTTTGGATTAACATTTACAACCACGAAATCAAAATGGCGGATAGACGGGAGCCTTTAATTGGCTAATGAAACAGTAAAAAAAGGCAGAACTTTGTATTTCTATTATTTTTAATATTCAGAAATCTAAGAAAAATAAAATCACTCAATACCTTCAATAGCTGGAATTTTATTATTTTTAGCATTCTTTTGCATTAAATGGTTTTGAAAAGTATGTATATAATATTTTCCAAAAGAAAACTTGCTTCTTAATTGTTAATAATTTTAAATATTTAATTTTCTCTACATAATTTGAATATAATGTATTTATCTACATTTTCAATATGTAAATGTTCAAAATGTCGATTTGTTGAATAAAATTGAAGATCAATGAAGTCTTTTAGTATACAACATTCGCAATTATTTTTTTATTTGCAATTGATCAAAGGGTAGAGACTAACAGGGATTAATGAAGCCTAAAAGAGAATATGAACGGTGTGATAATTAAGGGTCTCAGGACTTAAACCTAAATTTTGAATTTTTTGAAAAGATATACATAGATTCACATCTGTTCTGAACATTTGGTACAAAACTATAACGATTCTTCGAAAATCCCTAGAGTAATCGAGGAAAAAACTAAACTTTGATTTGAATTTCTTTAATTGTTATTTTCAACTTAAACTTCATTTTCTCTGAACAAAAGTTTTTAACTTAAAAAAAGCAGGATTTCTCAGAAAACTATTTAAAATATCAGTGTGAAATTTTACGTACATGTTCATACTCGGGGTTTCTTTTATGACTTATAGATTTTAATTGGATTTTTGTCCTTATAATTTCATTTTTTTTAATAATTGTATTAAAATATTTTTTTTCTCAGCATTTCTCAAAAAAGTGTGAATAACTTTAAAATAAACTCTTTTTACTAGGTAACCCTCATAATTTTGTAATTTTAGTTATTAATATTCTTCATCCTACTGCAGCAAAATATAGATTTTTCTTCATTTGAAAACGTCTAATTTATTTTTTCATTACAACTTCTTAAAAATATTATTTAAATCTTATGAAAAATATGAGAAAAAAATGTAAATAAATATGAATATCATTTTGGTAAAGTCAGTTGTCTGCTTCGGTTTCATTGTAAATTGCATTTTTTGAAAATGATATTTTTTTTTCGATACACGGACAAGTGTTACCAGTTTTGAGATCCTCATAAACCGAACTGCGCATGTCTCTATGCGTTACGCTTGATTTTTGACAAGTGGAAATGGTATGTAGTTGATCTTGATGCTTCCGGGTGTAGGTGACACGTTATTCGTTCCTGTATCTAGTTCATTTGTATTTCATCCTTGTTTGAGTATAACATTGTTGTGTCGAAGTATCGAGATCATCATGTTTAAAAAATATAGTGGCGCATAAATTTGAAATTTACAAGAAAAAGAATCTAACTCGAAGTTTAAATTGAGCAATACGTAACTGAACGAAGCATACTTCATATATATATATATATATATATATATATATATATATATATATTATATGAAGTCTGAATGTTTTATGAAACAGAAGAATGGTCTTTCCAGTCTTGAAAATCATTCTATTTCATCTTATAAATCTTCACAAATCTTTTATCAAAAGAGTTATTTTATCGAAATATTTTGAAGAATTTTGTGCTTGGATGATTCTACTTTTGAGAACAGAGGATTATATTACTTATAGTAAAGTCTTTATACAACATTTAGAACCACTTGTAATAAAAAATATTGTACCAATGTGCCAGACTTTTTGCGAGATATCGAAGACAATATTAACCATTAATGTCAGATTTTTTTTATTTGCATAAAATTAGTTAAATAAATGAATACGTGTATTTGTGCAATAATTTGGAATTTATTTTGTGTTATTTTCTGTAATCATTAATTATTTTAATTATTACTTATTTTATCTAACCTGAAAATGCGATATTTAAACTAAAAAAAAAGTTAAATACATACGATTTTTATCTTAAAAATCTGGTATTACTTGATATATTATGCTAATAGATATGTTTTAAAATGAAATGCGTAATCTGTCTGATTTACCTTGTTTATACTAGCAAACTGGATGCTGTAATGTGATATTTATACTGTCTCTCAAAATTAATAATAAATTCCTAGGAAAGTTTTCATATATATAAAGGATATTTTTATTATATGTATTTAAACTGATGAAAGATTTTTCTAAATATTTATGTCATTTTCTTCAATTATTTTAGAATTGATAAGTTCTAAATGTTTTTTTAAGCACAAAATCTTCATAATGAGTATTGTTTTTTAAAAAGGATTATTTAAATACAGTTGTACCTCAGGTAAGGGGACACCTCTATTTAAGGGATAATTACGTTGTTCTCTTTCTCTTTAAATAGGGACCTTAATATATGTTTACATCTTATTAAGGCACATTCTGTTTAAGGGGACTTAGTACCTTTCGAAATCAAAAGTAGAAAATTTTGACAAACGTTTTTCGATTCTTCATAAATCATCAATTTTTGCTCATTTCAATATGAAACTTTGCCAGTTTGTGCAATAAAGTGTACAGTTTAAAATATTGGGTCAATTTTTGCTATTAAATTAATATATTTTCTTATACAACGTGAAATATGCGTACAAAAATTTAAAAAAATAAATTAGCTTACCTTACGTTACCCACAAGATAACATTTGAAAGATGTACAGTAGAACCCTAATTATTATACCAAATTAAAGCTAAATAATTACCTTATTCTGTAAACCTCAAATTTTAAATTTATTTTACATTAAAAAGAAATTGAAAAATTAAAAAAATTATCAAGTTTGTATTTAGTAACTTTTTTTTTTCATGTATCATGTTATAAAATAAAATCTAATCATCCTATTAACAAAATTGAGTTTCACAGAATAAAGATCTAAAAGTGCAACACTCATGTAAAATTGTGAAGCTCTGCATGCAAAACATTTTTTTTTAATTCTGTGGGAAAGTGGGAAAATAACAAACTGAGAAAAAGAGGTTTGTTAACATTACATTACAAAGAACAAGCCACTTGAGACATTTACATATTTTGTTGCACTGGGCGTAATAATTGTCGGATTTTGACTCGGTTTTCTTTAAAATGCTCCCTACATTCCCCACTATTTATTGCAAACAAATTTGAAAAATGGAATTTTTGAAAGTGCAAAGGTACTAAGTCCCCTTAAAGGGCATTTCAAAAAGTTTCTAAAGCAAGATGGAAGGAAAGAAATAAAATAGAAGTACTCTTTGTTAGTAAGACTTAAGATTTCAAATATTTGTTTGTGCTCATTGTAAGACAGTATTTTGACAAATAAACATTAAAATGAAAAGTTATCCTTCCCTTATGAAAATTGCTTTTCAGTCGGGAAAAAGAGAACTATGAATTGAAAGAAAGAAAGTTATGATGCAATAAAAAATGTTTTTTACGTTCATAAAATTCAAAATCCAGTTATTTTTGCTACAGTTGTCGAAATGAGGAAGAAAACAGTGTTAGCTAGGTATGGAAATGTATGCATCTACTAAAAATTAATTATTGAGCCCATAAGCAATATCTGAATCATAATAACATGTAATCAAAGAATCACTATGTACTTTGCATTATAAAGTTGAAATGAAAATAAAAATGGTAATTCAAAATTATAACTACTCCACTGCATTTACATAACATTTATTAACATTCAGTTACATAAACATTCTAACATAATATCCTGTGATGAAAAGTGTAACATATAAAAAAAACCATACAGTTTAATTAAAAAACACTTCCCAATTCAAAAAATTATGATAACTGTGGATGACATTAAAGGACATAAGGTCATCAGTAAAATTAAATGTAAAGAAGAAAACTTGGTCATCATGCACAGTGTTTACACAAACTTATATTACGAATTATTTTTAACAATGTTTTGTAACAAAATTCTACGATAAATTGCATACATTTTATAAAAAAATTAAACTGTTTACTTTAGAAACCTCATTTTAAATTAACTTTAAATTCAATTAAATGCCAGCCGATATATTACTTATTTATACAACGTTTATTTAAATCCAGGTACAACGTGAATTTCTCATTAAATTACATTTTTGGTATGCGTAACCGTTGAAATAGGAACACCGCTATTTAAAGGACAAAATGTCTGTTCAGATGGGTGTCCGTTATTGGAAGGTGTTGTTGTATTTGTTTTATATTAAATATATAAAGCAAATACAATAACACCTGCCAATAACTGACATCCATCTAAAATAAAGGAAAAAAATAATTTTATGAGAATCATATGTTTTAATTATAAAATTGTACACAATAAAAGAGATCTTGTTGCCTTAATTTAGTCAAAATTTACAAATTTGTTCTATTTTTTATTTTCTCTAAAATTTCCTCTAATTTATTAGGAGCTTTAAATAAAGAAAACATTTTTAGAAAATGCAAGAGCGTAAGTTTTTGTTGCTAATTAAGTCACAGTTTTTTAAACTGATGGAAGCAAAACTCCAAATTTCTCTTAATATGGGAGCACTTTATTGGCTTAAGACATAATATAATGCGCTTATTGGAAAACAAAATGCAATTATAGTTACAGAATTTGATGTGGATGTATTATCGGAAATTTTTGTAAAAATATAGTTTAACATACAGTTAATTTGAAATACAATGTTGCAGTATAGTTTTTTTTTTCTTTTTTTATTTAACTTTTGTAAAATTCCACAATATTGAACGCATTTTTTTAAATTGTGAGCGCTCTCTTGATACTATTTTTGAAGTTTTATGTGTTAGCTTATTATTCCTTTAAATATATCCTACAACATAAAACTCAATTTTGTTTATTTTCGTTTTCTCATGTTGTTTTTTGCAACTGATAAACTCAAAATTGGATTCAATAATGGTAAAAATAGTGTTAGTTTTATTTCTTAAAGTACTTTATGTTATCGAAAAATATTGTATTGAAAAAAAAGTATTGCTTATAATTAACACTCTTTAATAGAACATATTGTATTGAAATCACTCAAACTTAAAAAGAAAATGTAAATGATGAGCAAAAATAAAAAAAAGTGCAAAAACAACTTTGAAATTGAAATATGACAATAAGTAACTTAAAATAAAATCAGCGATATTTTTAAGGATATCCTATTTTAATATTTCAATTTTTTAATGATATTTAATGAAATGCAAAGATTTTTATTGTTACAAGAGAAAACCTTTTCAACTACTAAAGACGACTTTACTCAGTCCTAAGATACTGAGATTGATAAGAATATTTTTAATTTGTAGGAACAGAAACGTTTTAAAAAGAAAAGTGAAAGTTAAATAGCCTTTTTGTGTAGATGAAATGTAATGCTTTCTTGAGTGACTTAAGACTTTAAGCTTACTTAATTTTCCCGGCTTATTTATTGTTCTAATTTAATGTATAAAATAACTCAAATTAATATCACTCGTATGAAATATTCTAAATTAGTTTTAATGAAGATATAATTAGCAAAGAATTCATTAAATCATTGTTAAACAAAATGTTCATAAAAAGGAAGGCGTAGCTTTATTGAAATAATTAATTTAGCTTTAACTGATATTTCACAATAATTATGAACAGAGATCTGTCATAATGAATATTATAATAAGTGTGATGAGAAGTATGTATGAATGCACGTGTCACTGAATCTGAAGAAATAAATAGTCTATAGTAATATTAATTAATATATAATAAATACGGACAAGATGGTAAAGAAAAACATAGGAAGCTTCCTTTTACGAAAATTGAATTTGTTTTCTTTCATTATTTATACAGAAATCAAAAGAAGTTTCATTTCCAGTGCGTTTATAAAATAATATTTATACAGTAATTTTCTGTTCCTTTTTTTTTATTTTTGAACGTGCCATAATTTAATAACTATATGGAGAGTATTTATATGAAAATGCGAAAAAATTATGTTCAATGCCTTTAAAACCAATAAGAACGAATTTTTAAGCTAATATAATTTCCTGAAATCAATGTTCTACATTTAAAGTATTTTTTTTAAATGAAAGTTAATTCAATTATTACATCCTTGTTCTTTTTTTATAGAAATTAGAAGTATGTAAATATTCTCATAATGGACCAAAATTATTCTGTTAATTTAAAATTTGTACTATGTGACAATGGTTGTAAAATTCTAGATTGAATTCCACAAAGTATATGTTGCATTAATTTCGCAATTATTGCCTTTTATTCTATTTTAATTCTTTGCATAAATATATAGTAGCATGAACACAATAGCAAAATTATGCTACTGAGTCTAACTTCTAAGTGAAAGTTTATATTTACACAAACGCTTAAGTTTGCATCAGAATTTAATTTTCAGAAAATGTTTTCACGTAAATGAAAATTAATTTGCTTTAGTATGTGCTTAAATATTGCGTTGTATGTATAAAAGTGCCTCCGAACAATTTACACATTATGTAATATTTGTATTCAAACCAACAAAAACAACCGAGTTCTGTATATTATGATTATAATATCCAAATATTTCTCATTCAACAAGTTCTAAACTTTATATTATAACAGTTATACGTCGTAATTTAGTATTATAATTGCCATTTAAGTAAAAGCTGTAATTTGTTTATTTCTTGTATAAACATTTATATTCACGCCAATAGAATTTTCATTTGAAATTTTATTAAAAGTATTTTGGATGTTAGTTCACTTATTGCTCCAGATCACCAGAATTTTATATTCCTTATAAATTTGATAAATATAATAGAAACTATAATCCCCATAATTAGCCATTGCTATATTACTAGCATAATGAGAATCACTAAGACTTTGTCATACATCACAATCGAAATAATCGAAATAATTTCTATACAATTTCACCTCAAATCTTAAAATTATCTTACAAATTCTAATACTACTAAGGCAACAAAGTATATACTTTAATTGACACATCCAAAAAATAATGTGTTATCCTTAACAGTTCAAACAAGAAAAAGATGATTCGAGTTACTTATAATCTAAAATATTCCTTAATGCTAAAACTATAAAGTTCGGGAAATACACATTAAAATTAATAACTAGCAATGCAACCAAAAAATATGTTTCTCAATAGACGCATTGCAATGTTAATTTATAAGTTAGTATGCATATCAGAAATTTATAGCCACAAGCATAGAAAAATTCAAAGAAATTTGACTTTATACTAGTCACACTAAAAAGTAAATTTTTCAAACCAATAACATAACTGTGCAAGAGATCAAGAAATATAGCTAAATTCATAAAGTAAGTTAATTTTAAAATTTAAAAAAATTATATACAGGCAGTTTCGAAACTCTTGGGAAAAAAAATTTAAAGATTGATAGGAAACATCCAAACAAGCTATTTTACCATACAATGCATCTGCGAAAAGATAAAGATGAATCACTAGATGATTTATATATATCCAGCGGTATAATGAAAATTGCTTGTTTAGATGCTTTCTATTGCCCTTTAAATTTTTGCCTATAAATTTGGAAATACCCCACGAGTACTGAATTTATAGGTAGGTGGCAAGAGTTATCTATGCTTAGCCTATTCCAGATTACTGTACGTCGCCAAGTTTCCAGAATTCCAAAGTAGAAACGACGATGTGTAAGAAAATTGCGGTGTATTAATTCCGGTACAGCACCGTCAAGCAGTTCACTGCTTGCTCAACGCCTATGCATTGTATAGAGAAAAATGTTTGCTTAGATACTTTCATCTTCCCTTAAATATTTGTCCATGAGTTTCCAATCAACCTGTATAAAAGTAAACTAAATTCAAAAATATGATAAAATATACATTTAAACCATAGTAAGTAAACATATTTTAATATAAATAATCCATACTAATTTACATGTATTTATAAGAAAAATTAACCAAAAAAGTTGCAAAACCTTACCTGCACCAGGAATTTGCTGTTCCAAAACTTCCTACGAAACGCAATAATCCTGTGATTTTCTTAACCTCCGAAAACTATTGGTTAAATAATTTTACAAAACCAAAAAAATATACTAAGCATTTACTCATCCTGACAGTTTTACAAAGTATTTGAAAAACCTAAATAACAAGAAAATTAACATAAATAGTAATATTATAAATACATAAAAACATGCACACGCATACACACACATATATATACGTATATTTGAGTGTATGTGTGTGTATTCGCATGTATGGAGGAAGTATGAGAAATCATAGAATTGAATTTCTTTTATTTCTTAACTTTCTACACTTAAATATCGCAGTGGGAAGTTCATTTTATTTCCTGACACAATTCCATTTAATCTTGTAATTTATTCGATCAAGAGCAATTAATTCTCCCCTATTCAGCACAATCCCACATTTCAAAGTAGTAGAGATAATCTCTACTTGACAGTCCCTCTGCTATGAAATACCTAAATATTCCTAAATCTAATACTACTTGACCTGAATGATTCTAGCGTTAGCTTCCCAAACAGGGAAGGATTAGCCCTCTTCTGTTCTAGGTAATGAGCCTCTCTCTCCCTCGCTATCCCTCTATAAACGCAAAATTAAATGAAATTAAATCAGAGAATCAATATTTCGTGTGCTACAATTGTAACAATATATATATATATATATATAACACATCGATCAATAACTCCGGAGTCTAAAATTGAAAACAACATTTTTTTTGCAAAATAATTTTTTATTCATCAACATAACACCTTTTGTTAATCACCTTTTAGGGTGATACAATCGTTCCAACGCTTTTCCAAATTTTTTTTTTTTTTTTTTTTTCGCAAGAAATCTTTTTTGTTGCGAGTAAATAGCGATAAACAGCTTTCTGAATCATCGACTCGTTGCTGTTTTTGTTCCATCGAAAGCAATCGCGGCACCCACTTGGAAAAAACCTTTTTCACTTCACTTCAAAAAACCTTTTTCCTGGTCCGATCGACTTAAAATTTTGACACGTTTCAAGCAAAGGTTAGTACTCTAGAAAGGCCTGGTTACTGGTTTACTACGAGCGCCATCTCTGGGTTAGTCTCGAGAGTTATTGATCGATGTGTTATATATATATGGGGGTATGAATTTAAATATTGTATAATATAAAAGCGTATATTTATTTTGAGCTTCAAAAATCTTTATTTATGAACTTTACTTAACAAATCTCAAATGTCTAAATAAATGGCAAGTCTTTGAGAAATTTACTTATAATCCTAAATGCAGCCTTCATATATAAGTACTATCGTAAAGATATCAAATTTGATAGTTTCTACCACAGTGTAAAGTTCTGATTCGGGCTTGAGCGGAAATTTTCAAGCGTATATTTGACAAGTGGGTGATTTGAAATAATTAACAACCATCAGAAACTGCTGATATGAACAAGTGAGCACTTACGATATTAAATAGAAATCTTTAGGATTCTGTTTTAGTGATTCTTTCTCCATTAAGTAATGCTCCTTAAATGAGAATCCAGCATAAAAATATCAAGGAATTTATTAAATAATAAGCGAAATTTTTTTTATAATATTGATTGGTATTGATTATTATCCACAAAATTTTCTCTTAAGATTTTAAGAATTTTTAGGTATTCTATTTCAAAACTATTTGTGTTTTTATTTTCTTACATAAACAATTATTTTTCGTTTTTTTATTCTTACATTTAAGAAGTTGGTTATTTTTCATTAACAAGTCAATTCGTAAGATTTTCCCTTCGAGAACAAAAACCCTGGTTATTCAAATTATTTTTCATCTAAGAAAAGAGTAAAATTTTAATGGCATACATATTGAAATTATTTTTCATCTAAGAAAAGAGTAAAGTTATAACGGCATACATATTAAAATTATTTTTCATCTAAGAAAAGAGTAAAATTTTAATGGCATACATTATTTTCAAATCAAAGGAAGAATTTGAGGAAAGAAAATAAAAGTAATTTGGAATAATATTTATATCGCAATGAAAATAAATGTAATTATTCTAGCTGAAACTATTTTTAGATAGCATATACAGTTCATAGCAAATTGCTCTTTTCTATTATTCCTTTATCATACTTTAACTTACGGAACATATTATAGTGACATTTAACTACAAGAGTTATGTTTTAACTGACATTTACAGTTTGTTTGAAATATTAAAAACCTACGTTCGTGTAAGGGAAATCTGCACATTTTATTGCTCAAGTAACTTAACTTACGTATTTTTCATTTTGGAAAGTGAAATCTTACAATAATGGAATAAAAATGCATTAAACAAAGTTTTTCTTATTCAAAGTACTCAATTGATTTAATGATATAGTATTTACTTTCATCGAATGATTATTGTCATGAAATATTTTTCCTTATATTTTAACCACTTATCTTTACATTTAACTATTTAGTTAAATTAATTAGAAAACAAACAACTGAAACTTTAATTCTATTTTATTTTCACATTTTGAATAATAAGGTAATATAATATATCAAACATGAAAACACTACTGTTTTTTTTACTTTTTTTATTTTGAGTAGAGATTCTTGCAATATTTTTCATTCTTAAAATTGATTAAATGATTCCAGATGAAAATAAATAAGATAATGAGTTATACTTTTCTCTAACTGCATAAAATATCTGAGAGAGGCTACAGTATGCATTTTTGAAGGAATATAGTACTCTAAAATGATCCAATTTTCAAAATTTGTTTATGGCCTTATTTTAAATGTGGGAAATTTCTAAACATATGTTCAAAGTTTCGTAGTTCTAAATGATGAGTCGAGTATTAATCGGTATATTTAGTTAATTCGCTTTTTTAAATGTATGTTGAAATGACAACCTAAATTATAACACGTGATGTTCGTATTTTTTTGTGGAAACTATTATGGAAATTTAAACAGTACAATTTTTTATGATTATTCTTTTGCTTGCAATTCTAAAACATGTTTTACCAAGAAGAAAAGTGAATTAGTCCAGCAGTTTTTATAAACGAAAGAAAATCTACAGCGTTGTACTCTGCATTTTTTTCATATTGTATGCTAATTAATAAGTTTAAACAAATGGCTGTCTTCAAGATCATGTAATTAATCATTCTAATAAATTTTATATAAATCTAAACTAAATATATTTTTTGATACGTTAAGTACATTTTTATCCGCAATGCCGCAAAGAGAACATTATAATTTTACTGTTTTGCGAAAGACTGCAAAGCAATGGTTTTCTATTACAGGCAATAAAGGAACTGAGTTTGCATCTACATCAGATTCACAAAAGTTAAATAGAAGGTGCCAAAATCTAAAGATAAAAGATATAAAAAAATTTGAAATTTTTTCTCTGTGATATTTATAAATCGTATTGATTATGCATGGAAATTGGTGAGAAATTTGGATTTTATGTAGCAAAATATCTTTCGTTTTCTCTAAATATTAATTACTTAAATCCAATAATTCAAGTCCAAACGATTTCTTGACAGAAAAGGTATTAATAACCAAGAATTAGACGCTAACATGTGCATGGTTCATTTTTTCTAGAATATTGTAAAAGGCCCTTTAGGTATAGGGAAATTCTGAATTTTGATAAATATAGATTTCCCAAATAGAACATTTATTTCGAAAAGAAAAAACTACATAAGTCATTGATTGAATCTAAAGAAAAAAGCTTGGAGGATATTCAAAGTCCGAAAAGAATACATATCAAACTTAAGATATTATTACTGAGATATATTGTATATTTCATGGAACTTAGATGACTCTGGGGCATTCATCACAAATAGTTGTAGGTTGTGTTATTGACATTTTTACAGGAAAAGTCATAGATAATGATGTTATTCCAAATCGCTGAATGTGGCTATGCAAAATCGGACTCGGGAGACAATTCAGTAGAATATATATTTGAAAGCCATTTATCCTCATGTTCTATCAATAATGTTGGATCATCTTTTGCCATGGAATATGATGCCGGTTTGAAATTATGGCAAAGATCTGAGGAAGCAGATTTATGATTTACGACACTGTTGTCAGATGATAATATTTATAGCATACTAATATTTAAATTCAAATAAGAAACATGGTCCTCAATTCTAAATTTAAAAAAAAAAAAAAAAAATAGGAGCCAAAAATATCGTCAGCAAAAGGCTGAAGATGGTGTCTTAATAAAAACTGTAAATGCTGTAATATTCTGTGACAGTTTATAGGAAAAAAACAATTAAAAAAACCAACACATTATTAGCCAAATGCTTTTCTCGCAAATAAAATCAACATAGTAGCAAAGGAAAAGGCAATTTATGCAACATTGTATCACAGCATATTAACTGATCGAAGCATCTATATTTCTTTATGTGGTGAACTTTCTTTTCACCTGGTTATTCACATAAATGGTTTTTCTCGCCATTATTGGCACACTCTCGACACGCACACATTATTGAAACTTATTTTAAATTTAAAACCCATCACACGATGTTACCATAAGAAGCTAAACCAACAGCAACTGGTAAGAGCACCACTCCATTTATCTAATCTAATGGTATATAAATCTATGTTAAATATTAAATCCATATCTATAGTTGATTAGACTAAATACACTTAAAATAACATCGAACGTTAGTCGTTTTATTTGGATAATATTTTGAATAATTTGAAGAAATCATCTTTAGCTCGGAGCTTACTCTCTCCATCAATACGAAAACTTTACCCGTTCGCTCCCAGCGTTTCACAGGCGATATGCTCGTGTCGGCTCTCCTGTGTCCAGCGTATCACGGGCAACACGCTCCTTGAGTGTCTTCTACGCCCCAGCGTATCAATAGAAATACGCTTGATGAGAACATTTTATTTGATTTTTTTTAATGTTACTAAATGGTGTTACAATACCACGAAATCTATATAGATAGGTTATTTGGAGTGTTGACCTTGGTAATATGGGCTTGGATTTCACTTCTGGCTACCAGGAGGGGGGTAATTGTTAAAAGCACGTGTTGCGTCGTGGCTCTTTAAATGTAATGACATGATTTAAAGGGTGTACTTGCTTTCGGTTTGCTTTTTCTTTCTTGCTTGCTTCTTAGAAGTTCGAAGGAGAATTTATGTTCCTTTATGGGGGGTCAGGGCTTTTGGTAGCAAATGTTCTCGGCTGTTCGTTTCATTCGGTCGGTTTTTATTTGTAGCGACAGTCATGACGAAAAGAAAGTGTTTATCCGATACTGAGATTTGTGAAATAATAAATGAATCCAACTGTAATATTAGCGAAAATAATTCAAATCTATACATAGACATTAAAGTAAAAAAAAAAAAAAAGACTAAGATGTGCCCTTTGCTCAAAATATTGCTAGAAGCGTTAAAATATGTGTGTGAGACATGTGACGTTGGACTATGCATTGATTTTTTTTTTATAAATATACCATACAGCAAAATAAGATTTATCTTTTATATCTATATATTCCATACAATGGTACATCATTACACCATGAAATTTATGTATTATAAGTAAATATATTTTGTATTTTCTTAAAAGTATGATTTTTTATGTAATTTTATCAATAAAACATTCAATTTTCAATTAAATCTTTTTTTTATATATATATATTAAGTTAAATGCATTTTAAATAATATATGTAAATACCAAAATATTTTAATAAATCGCCGATTTTAGAGGAATTTTTTTCACGAATTAAGCTTAATATCTAAAACCGTCTGGAAACAGCGTGACACTCCGCGGTAAGAAGTCGCGGGTCCAGAGAAGCACTTTTTTTTTCTCCCTCCGGTAGCAAAAGGCTTAACAATTACTAAATGTAATTAATTCTAAATCCATAGTCTTAAAGAATATAATGTAAGAGAGACTGAGTGTCGGTTCAATTTCTACTCACTATACATAGCCCGTGTGGATTTTTATGTTAACAAGGGTAATGGTCCAACAGAGACGTCAGCGGGACAAGAAAAAAAAACAAAACAAAAAAAAAAAACGATGAGGCTGCTATAGAGCCTAACTTCTGAGGTTTAGTATGAATGTTATGAAAAAAAGAAACATCGTTAGGACAAATGTATTGCTTCAAAGGCGAGTGCAAAAATAGTTTTATGTAATCTAAATTTTGCTTAAAAGTTAATTATCACCTCAATTCGTGGATTTATTGAAAAAATTGAGTCAAAAATGTAATGTAAAAATCATCAATTAACTGAAACAATAAGATTTAGCTAAGATGAAGTCTGTCCTCATTGTAGTGAAGTAACACATCAATCAATAACTCCCGAGACTAACATTGAAAACAACATTTTTTTTGCAAAATTTTTTTTTATTCATCAACATAACACCTTTTGTTAATCACCTTTTAGGGTGATACAATCGTTCCAACGCTTTTCCAAATCTTTTTTTTTTTTCCCATAAAATTACTTGTTGCTGTTTTTGTTCCATCGAAAGCAATCGCGGCACCCACTTGGAAAAAACCTTTTTCATGCTCAATTTTTCATGAAGGATAGTAAATACACTTCCATATGATATCTGTGTCATCTCAGCAATCTCACGGAGCTTCACTTTACGATCTTTCATTATAATTTTTGTCACTTCACTCACATTTTCCGGTGTAACGGCTTCCACAGGTCTACCCGAGCGTTCCGCGTCATTGGTGTCGGTACGACCACGTGTAAACTCGGCAAACCACCAACAAATCGTTGCTTTTGATGGACAAGAGTCCGGGCAACATTTTGCAATCCATTGTTTCGCTTGCACGGTGTTTTTACCCATTAAAAAACAATGTTTTATCAGAACACGAAACTCGTTTTTTTCCATTTTTTAAACAAACTACAAAACGACTTTACTCCAACCTCGATAACTCTGCTGTTTCTGGTCCGATCGACTTAAAATTTTGACACGTTTCAAGCAAAGGTTCGTACTCTAGAAAGACCTGGGTACTGGTTTACTACGAGCGCCATCTCTGGGTTAGTCTCGGGAGTTATTGATTGATGTGTTTCCATTATAAAATTTAAGAACAATCACGATAAAATAGGCTCTCTGTTGTAATCCTCAAGACGTTAATCAAAAATAATATTCATTTTAGAGATGAATGAACTCTTATCACATATCGGGTGTAGCGAGGTAAAAAATGTCATATTTTAAGCCAATAAAATACAATAACTTACAAATGAAGCAAACCAGAACCGTGACATTTTCATCGTAAAATATTAATAATAATTATCTTATGTCCGCTTTAATTTATAGAAAACTTTAAGAATTACATACAAATATAAACTAGCTACTTTTTTCAAAATTTTGAAAATCAATTCTCTACTACTCGCAGAATTCAGAAGTACAACACTGATCAACATTTACAACATGTAATGTTTTTTTTAATCAGAAAAACGTTCAGTTTTGAAGTTATACATACTTCTTAAAAACATTTGGGGGGAAAATAATTAATAAAATTACTTAGAAAATTATATGCAATTTTAATTAAAAAATGTAATTATAAATCATATAAAAATTTTCATTAATAATGTCTCCCAAATTTGTGTGATTTATAAGTCATAAATGAACTTATTGTGAATATGTATATGAAATTTCAAACTAACACGATTAACAACGACTGAGAAAGTCTCCTCGAAAGTGAAACATTTTGTTTTCAGAAAAATGAAAATCCACAAAAAAAATTTATCAATCTATAAATTTAATTTTGTTTGGATGATTCGAAAAGTTTGGTAGTATCGCTAAACATTTGGCATCAAATGTGTTCAGAAAAATGACGCTATAACATATGTTTTTCAAAATGTAGTAAATTGTGAAAGGTATAGCGTTCCTTAATGTCTCAAATGGAATGAAATTACGTTTATTAATCAACATAATTAATATAAATTATAAACTTATAAAAGAGGAATTTCCCGTTTTATTTATTTTTCGAACTATATTTTCAAGCAGAATTAAGTAGAAAATATTATTTATTGCCATTGTCTCTTATGCATTCGAATCCAACCAATAGTTTTAGATATTTTTGGGAAAATCTATTAAGAGGCCATTTACTAGCTCATTTCCGCATAAGCGGTTCGTAATGTTTTCCTTTTCTTAATAATCCTTTCGGATTGGGTAGATAATTTAAATTTATGCACATGTATATAGTGTCCTAAAACTCTCGTCTAACCGTTATTTTGATTTCGTGGGCGTAATGTTAAACTAATGGATATCCTACCACCAGCTGAAATATTTATTATTTTATTTATTTTAATGGAGAAAAGTGTATTCGAAAGGGAAAAAATCATGAAGATTTCTGCGGAATCACATTTTCCCTCCGGAATTTTAAAAATATTTTATCCTCTTTTAAATATTAATCTGTGAATTTTCAAGTCGTAAAAAAATTATTCTAAAAAGATTACAAATCTCAAAGGGAGAAGGGTATGCTATTCCGCGGAAATATGCACTATATTTTGATATTGCGGATACAATTTATTGCATTCAAATAAATATAATAGTAAATATTTGAAAACTGTTGTAGAAATTCCGTAGGAAAATATTATATTAATGAAATCAAAATGGCAGCTAGAAATGTATCTTCAAACTACGCAAAGTGTGGTCGTAATTTCAAAATGAAATATTTTCTGAACTAATTAAGCAGAAAATTTTGGAAAGGTGCGACTGACATATTTCGTATCTATTTTTATATCTATGTTTTCAAATACATTTTATTATATTACGTGTTTATATCTCCTGAGTTGGATTTTTTTTTTATCCAGAAACTTGAAAATGCCTTGAGTGAAAACATTTATATTGTCAAAGGCTTGAGGCATTCAGTAAAGATTTATTTAGAATAACAACTCAACTTGACTCGGAGTAAAGAACAACTCAACTTGACGTGCAGAGCAGAAAGAACGGAACTCTAGACGAGTGGAGCGAGGAACAGGAGAACAATGGCGGAAGAACTAGTAAGCAATGTCTGATAACTCTGTAGATGAGTAGTATTATCTCAAATGTTGTGTTTCGTGCTGCATTAATGTTTAAATTAAAGTTTTGCAGTTAAGGAAAAAAGTCTGAAACGACTTATATTATTTTCTTTTACAATCACTCTCACCGCCTTACAACCACTCAATCAAAATGGAACGTGTTTTACTCATTCACTTAAGGTAACTAAGACACAAAAGTATATTAAAACTTGCGTTATTGATGTTGAAAATTGAAAAGCACTTTGCGTATCCCGTAGATGTATTATTTACCATAATTTGATAAATAGAACTCTAGAAAATTGAATTTTAAAAACGTAAACACACGTGCTCAACCATATAGAAAAATTTCTGTATTTGCGTTTTTCTCAAAATACTATCTTATAATATCTCAAAATACTATCTTATATTATCTCAAAATACTATCTTATACTATCTCAAAATACTATCTTATACTATCTCAAAATACTAACTTTAAATATCAAATTACTATCTTATACTATCTCAAAATACTATCTTTAAATATCAAAATACTATCTTTAAATATCAAAATACTATCTTTAAATATCAATAAATATCAAATACTAACTGTCTTAAATATCAAATACTATCTTTATACTCATCTCTCAAAATACATATATCTTTAAATATTCATCTTTAAATATCAAAATACTATCTATATCTTCAAATATCAAATATACTTTAATACATTAAATATCAAAAATACTATCTTATATATAAATATCAAAATATTATCTTTAAATATCAAATAATATCTTATACTATCTCAAAATATCAAAAAATATACTATCTTTAAATATCAAAAATATCTTTATACTATTGATTCCCAAAATATCAAAAATATTATCTTTAAATATCAAAATACTATCTTATACTATCTCAAAAATATCAAAATATTATCTTTAAATATCAAAATACTATCTTATACTATCTCCAAATATCTTCTTTAAATATATCAAAATAGTATCTTATATTATCTCAAAATACTATCTTTATATTATCTCAAAATACTATCTTATATTATCTCAAAAATACTATCTTAAAGATCAAAAATACCATCTTTAAAGATCAAAATACTAGTCTTAAAAAGATCAAAATATCATCTTTTAAATATCAAAATACCATCTTTTTTAAATATCAAAATACCATCTTAAATATCAAAATAACATCTTTAAATATCAAATACTATCATTAAATATCAAAGTCACTATCTTTAAATATCAAAATACTATCATTAAATACTGCAAATATTCATTTCCTTAAATATCAAAAGAACTCGTCCTATACTCTTCATCTCAAAATACTACTTTATCATACTGTTACACTTTCCCGACATCTTCTTTGTCCATAAATGACAAAAATTTTTCTACATAAAGAAATGAGATTTCGCTATACAATGAATATATTTTTTTTCTTTCTAATAAACATTAACAAGTTTAGAGTATTAAACAATATTTATATTAGAATTAAGTAACTGAGAATAATTAAATTTACATTTTAAATTCAATTCAAATTTATATTTAAAAAAGAACTATAATAAAAGATGCAGAAAACATTATGTTTATAAGTGCTCTGCAAAGTTTTAAAGCAAATGCGGCAGATTTTATGCAAGATGCGCCAGATTTATGCTAATTATATGGGGTACTTTATTTGGCAAACGTAAACAGAGCTATTGATTATCCTTTGTCTACATGAATTATGTAAATTCTCAAATGTACGTAAAAAATGGACAGATAAATATAGCTGCTACCAGGATATTAAAATTTTGCTGTTTTAGTTCTAAAAAAATGAGAGAAATAGTGAAAACTTGGTGTAAGATGATCTCTGTTTTCTTTGTAGAAGACTTAGGTATCTTAATATTCTTTATAGAGCCTTTATTGAAATTTCTGGCAGATGGGTGAGTTTGCCCCTTAAAAGGGAGGTCAGTTGGTTGACACTGGCTGTTTTAAGACCCTTGATCCATTGAATCTGAAGAACAGTTGATCGGTCGCACTTTGCTGTGCCTTTGGCCTCAGAGACTGAAAATAGACGTCTCCCTTTAGTTTAGTCAGTAAGGCATGTTAACTTTGACGGTGCGCGCGCGTAGCGGCGTAAACGCGAAATTCTTCTTTTTAAAACCTTCTTACACCTAAATCTTATGAAATTTAAATTTTGAGTAAGTTTGAATTTGAATCATAGTAAAGAATATCGTTTTCATAAGAGAAAACTAACTTAAGAAATTATTTGACTATACTAAATAAACGAGAATGAAAGAATCCATTTATATCACACTTAGCTCCTATTTTTCCACATACAAAAAAAAATTGTAATATTTTTGTTTCCAATTGACGAGAAAGTTATTATTATTAAGTATGGCCCATTTTTTCAAACACGACTGTACAAATGGATATCTTCACTGAAAGTTTCAATTAATATCATGAAATTTTATTAACATTTTACAATGACTCCTGAGACGCCTATATTTTGTTTTCTAGCCATGGTATAAGTGTATATATTTAAAAATTAAAAAAAGAAATGTAAATCAAATTGATTGTGTACTGCTATATAATATAATAGGGAGGTATATAAAGACAGATCACATTTCTTTTTTTCAAAATCGAATAACTTTACGCCTAAGAAATGTTAAAAAACTACAGAGTTTTGGAAGCATCTTTTCGAAAAAAATAAATTTCACTGATATCAAGTAAATATAGATTAAAAATGTTTATTTTTTTGATATTATCCATAACTAGAGTAGTTCTAATAATTCATTTCGCAATAGTTGATTTAAATTAATATTCAGGTCTATGTTTTACATTCTAAACTTATCCAAATTATCTCTTGTTTCTAATTTCTGTTATATACGTTACTTCAGTTTGTGCTTGTGCATTTGGAGCACCATTTAAAATTATTTTTCAGAATTATATACTTCTTTCCATTTGATCCATTTTAGCCAACGCAGAAAAAAACTACAAATGTTGCCAAAAGAGCCATTAATGCATTCAAATTGGCAACGTTACGTTGCAATTCTATTGAACCTTACTTTAAGGCAATCCTACTTTGAGGCTATTTCGTTTTCCTTCTACAAGGTGGACAAAACTCGAGTTGTACTGTTGTTGTTTATACAAGCACATTAAACTTTGACAATGAAAATCTGACTAAGAAGCTGAAGTAGTCATACAGGAAGGGTCACGTCTTTAAGTCATTTTTTTTATTTCTGGCTTTTAGGCTTTTGTACTCGAATTTCCAACACGACACCAAGCACACTTTAGGCCATAATACCACATATATAGATTTTATAGAAAAACAAACCTAGCTGGATGCAGTAGTCGAATTGCTAAATAAAGGAAAACAAAATGACGCTGAAAAGTGTGATAAGTCCATTGCATTAGCAACATAATAACAGAATCTAACCAGTTTATAATTTTAGACGTAACCCTTACTAATAAGCCAATTGATGTCCTTTTCGCCAAAAAGGCGGAGGGCTAAAATAGATTATTTTTTATTTATTTATTTATTCTTCCATTTCGAAGCTAATTAACTGACTATTATTTTAAAGAAGCAAACAATTATAGCAATCTTAGTAGAAGTATTTAATTGTCCTGAAGAGAATTTGAATAACTTGAAATTCTTTTTAATTAATATTCCAAAGTGGTAATTATGCTTTTATTTAAATTGCTTTGTAGAAGATATTCAAACTCTGTGTTAAGTATGAAATACATTTGCCTAAGTTGTAATAATAGCTCTAGACTTACTTTCCGTCTCTGTATGCTTTCAGAAAAAAAAAACACTGAAAGTTATCTTTAAAGCGTTAAAGAACTCAAATACATTCCTTTACTAAAGGTACCGCTAAGCATAGCCATTCTACAGTACGGTTGCGGTTTGGCCAAAATGTTTTAAATGTTAAAAGCCAGTACAGCGTACGCGGTACTGGCAATTTTACCAAGGCTAAGGAAGAAAAGTAACTTAGCCAGTATACGAAAAAAACAAAGGTTTTGCTACAGTGGCGCGTAGCAACCTTTTCGCTGGCGAAAAGAAGTGCGCGTACGGCTGCAGAAAAGTTTGCATGATGGCCGGTACTTTAAAGAGCGGTAGGCAAAAGGAAAGATAAATTCTACATTTGTTACATAAATTTCATGGTGTAGCTGATGCTTCCATTAGTATGAATATATAATATAAAAGATAAGTCTTATTTTTGCTTATGGTATTTTTATAAAAAAAATCAATGCATAGTACAACGTCACATGTCTTTCACCATATTTTGACAGCTTCAGCAAATTTGAGCAAAGGGCATCACTTAGTCCTTTTTTTTTTATTTGCATGTCTATAAGATTTGATTATTTTCCAGTAATATACGTTGCGATTCATTTCTATTATTTCCAACCAGTCTCGATACGATAAACACTTTCTTTTCTCATGACTACGCTACAAATAAAACCGACCGAGATTAATGAACAGACATCCGAGAACATGCTCCAGCCTACCCAAAAGCACATAAATTTTGAAATAGAGCAGCAGAAGAAAGCAAACTGACAAATGCAGTAACTTTAAATGCAGTGTATTACATTTAAAGAGCCCACGCAACAATTAGCTGATAATCAATTCCCCCCTCTGTAGTCCAAATTGAAATCCAAACCCATATCTACCGAAATTCAGTACTCATTAACCAATATGCTATATAATTTCGCTGTATTATAGCCGAATAGCACCATTTAAAAAAAATCAAATGAAAAGTTATTTAAATCAAGCGTATTCTATTGATACGCTAATGTAGAAGATACTAGGACCTATCACCCATGATCTGCTAGAATATTGCAGAGCCAACACGAGCGTATTGCCTGTGATAGTATTCCAACTATAAAGCACTATTCTTTACATGAATATAGCTTATTTTACAAATGTAATTATTTCATAAACCTTTTTTTTAAAAAAAAAGTTTAAAATAGTATTAACATTTTCAGCTCCTTTTAACTAACAGTAGAGATCACATGCATACATTGAAATTCCTGAAACGTTATAGAAATGAATCTAGAATAATTTTACTAGCTTATATGATGTATTATTCTCCCACAAAATCATTCTACATTATGTGAATAGTTAAACTTCCGAAGGAAGCTGGATTATTGATCCTACAACACTATAGAAGCAAATACGAGGAATATATTGGCAACGGACTCGTAATTTTGAACTCGGTCATGACAGGATGACATCTGAGTTGGCTAGCACCTCTCTTCTAAATTCCACTCAACATCAATGGGATGACTTCTTTATGTTGATATTTTAATGTGTGTCTCAGTCTAGCCATATCGTCTGGTCTTTTGTAGCAACAAAGTCAAATCTGAGACTCTACGTATATTCATTCACAATGAGTCTACTGCCTTATCCACTAGGGTTACTGAGCCACTCAAAAATCATTCTGCAAATTACAAGGAGTATTTGAACTGCTGAAGCTGGTTGGCTGGTTTTCTAACTGAACTAGAAGAACACAGGCTACGGTGACGGACCCGTAAATTGAAACACGGTTAAGTGACGAGGATGACACTTGAACTGACAACACTTCTTTTCACATATTCAATGTAGCCAAGGGGAGAATATATTCTCAACTGATTTAACATGCATCAGCGTCACATAATGGTCTTCAGTGGCATCAAGGCTCGAACTCTATTGACCCTACGGAAACCGCCAGTCAGCGAGAACGCTGCTCTAGGCCATTAGCTACCTCTTAGCCATTAAAGGTAGCTGGATTTTTTTTTTTTAGTAAAACTAGTTTCAGCCATTTTAATTATATCGATAGGATAAATCCTTTACACATACGACAAACTATTACGACTTTAATTGAAGTCAAAGTAACTAATTGTAATGTGATGAAAGATGATAATTATAAGGATCAAGACTTAAAGATATATATATATATATATATATATATATGGAAATAAATAAAAATTGTTTTGAAATTGCTAATATCTATTTTAAAAATTCTACAATCAAGTTTGTCTGTATTTAGTCAGTCATGTTTAAAACCCGAAAACAAGAGGATATATTATAAACGATTAAAAGATTTTTTTTAACATTTTTCCTAACGATATAACCTCAAAAAGATCACATGCTGAAATATTTTTTTGAACATTAGAATAAAAAAATTACTGTAAAAAACTTTCAAAATTAATAAGGAGATGCATTTACAATTTATTGAAAACTAAAGTTTCTTTTGTATTAATAAAAAATGTAGACGTTCACACAAAAATTTGCAATTGTGCTTGGCTATTATATTACTCTAACTTCTTTAGAAAATGCAACTTTCTCTAGAACTGCTACATTCTGCAAAACAAGCGTTTTGCTTGCGCAAAACGCATGCGCTGCAGGCGAATGCTACGCGTATGCTGTGCAGTAGCCTGGCCGTTTTCTGCATGCGGCGCGTTGTTTGCCAGCGCTTACGGCAAGTAGGTAAAGCAGCGCGACGCGCGCTGGTAGCGGTAGCAGCGTATGCAAAAAAATGTTTAATCAGCTGTATGGAAAAAAAGTGGATATTACTACTACATACGAATACATTTTTTTTTAAAATTGAACAATATACCGGAAAAAAATTTTTTCGGTTATCGCTATAACAGAACAAGTCGTTATAACCTGTCATAATTACAAAACAATAAGAAGGTAGAGAATTTTAGGACGTAGTAGTATTTAATTATTCTTTGTTCCGATAATTCCAAACGATCAATATGGAAAATATGCTAATTGCTAAAAGTTTATTTGCTTTATAAATTTTATTGAGTTAAATTCATTTCTCTTATGTTTTAAATTATTATGTAGTTATTCATTTTCTTTTTAATTTTTATAATTGATTAATTTAATTGGTGCTTTATTATAAACACGTTTCACATGCTGCCCTTTATGAAAAAAATTTTGTATGTCACATGGCTGTATCAAGATTCATATATTATTTCTGTAATTATTTTAGTTTCTATAACGTTAAGGCTTCCATCTACCCGCTATTTTGGATTTCATGGACGTAATGTTAATCTTATGGGATTTCTTGACTTTAATTCTCCCATCATTACTATTTAATCTGTTTTGAATTTTAACAAGTACATTTTGAAAGAGCAAAAATAATGAATGCTTCTGTGAACTACTACATTTTCCTACGATATTTGTAAAAAATATTTCTATTCTTATTTTAATGATCTGTTTTATGAAAGAACCTTGCTCCTTTTAAAAATATTTTTAAATATTTCTTTTAAATATCGGAGAAAAATGTAATTCCATGAAGCATTCGTTATTTTTTGTTCTCCCAAATTCACATGATGGCATTCAAATAGTTCAAATACTAAAGATGTGAGAGAATTAAATTGAAATTCCTTTGGATTAACATTTACAACCACGAAATCAAAATGGCGGATAGACGGGAGCCTTTAATTGGCTAATGAAACAGTAAAAAAAGGCAGAACTTTGTATTTCTATTATTTTTAATATTCAGAAATCTAAGAAAAATAAAATCACTCAATACCTTCAATAGCTGGAATTTTATTATTTTTAGCATTCTTTTGCATTAAATGGTTTTGAAAAGTATGTATATAATATTTTCCAAAAGAAAACTTGCTTCTTAATTGTTAATAATTTTAAATATTTAATTTTCTCTACATAATTTGAATATAATGTATTTATCTACATTTTCAATATGTAAATGTTCAAAATGTCGATTTGTTGAATAAAATTGAAGATCAATGAAGTCTTTTAGTATACAACATTCGCAATTATTTTTTTATTTGCAATTGATCAAAGGGTAGAGACTAACAGGGATTAATGAAGCCTAAAAGAGAATATGAACGGTGTGATAATTAAGGGTCTCAGGACTTAAACCTAAATTTTGAATTTTTTGAAAAGATATACATAGATTCACATCTGTTCTGAACATTTGGTACAAAACTATAACGATTCTTCGAAAATCCCTAGAGTAATCGAGGAAAAAACTAAACTTTGATTTGAATTTCTTTAATTGTTATTTTCAACTTAAACTTCATTTTCTCTGAACAAAAGTTTTTAACTTAAAAAAAGCAGGATTTCTCAGAAAACTATTTAAAATATCAGTGTGAAATTTTACGTACATGTTCATACTCGGGGTTTCTTTTATGACTTATAGATTTTAATTGGATTTTTGTCCTTATAATTTCATTTTTTTTAATAATTGTATTAAAATATTTTTTTTCTCAGCATTTCTCAAAAAAGTGTGAATAACTTTAAAATAAACTCTTTTTACTAGGTAACCCTCATAATTTTGTAATTTTAGTTATTAATATTCTTCATCCTACTGCAGCAAAATATAGATTTTTCTTCATTTGAAAACGTCTAATTTATTTTTTCATTACAACTTCTTAAAAATATTATTTAAATCTTATGAAAAATATGAGAAAAAAATGTAAATAAATATGAATATCATTTTGGTAAAGTCAGTTGTCTGCTTCGGTTTCATTGTAAATTGCATTTTTTGAAAATGATATTTTTTTTTCGATACACGGACAAGTGTTACCAGTTTTGAGATCCTCATAAACCGAACTGCGCATGTCTCTATGCGTTACGCTTGATTTTTGACAAGTGGAAATGGTATGTAGTTGATCTTGATGCTTCCGGGTGTAGGTGACACGTTATTCGTTCCTGTATCTAGTTCATTTGTATTTCATCCTTGTTTGAGTATAACATTGTTGTGTCGAAGTATCGAGATCATCATGTTTAAAAAATATAGTGGCGCATAAATTTGAAATTTACAAGAAAAAGAATCTAACTCGAAGTTTAAATTGAGCAATACGTAACTGAACGAAGCATACTTC
>BMAW01037480.1:333842-345313 GCA_019974015.1 Nephila pilipes
TATATTATCTCAAAATACTATCTTATATTATCTCAAAATACTATCTTTAAAGATCAAAATACTATCTTTAAAGATCAAAATACTATCTTTAAAGATCAAAATACTATCTTTAAATATCAAAATACTATCTTTAAATATCAAAATACTATCTTTAAATATCAAAATACTATCTTTAAATATCAAAATACTATCATTAAATATCAAAATACTATCTTTAAATATCAAAATACTATCATTAAATACCAAAATATTATCTTTAAATATCAAAATACTGTCCTATACTATCTCAAAATACTACTTTATCATACTGTTACACTTTCCCCGACATCTCTTTTGTCCACAATGACAAAATTTTCCACATAAAGAAATGAGATTTCTTGCTATACAATGAACATATTTTTTTCTTCTAATAAACATTAACAAGTTTAGAGTATTAAACAATATTTATATTAGAATTAAGTAAACTGAGAATAATTAAATTCTACATTTTTAAATTCAATTCAAATTTATATTTAAAAAAGAACTATAATAAAGATGCAAAACATTATGTTTATAAGTGCTCTGCAAAGTTTTAAAGTTACAAATGCGGCAGATTTTATGCAAGATGCGCCAGATTTTATGCTAATTATAAGGGCATGGCTTACAAACGTAAACAGAGCTATTGATTATCCCTTGTTCTTACATAATTATGTAAATTCTCAAATGTAACTTTCTTCTCAAAAATGGACAGATAAATATACAAGTACCAGGATATTAAAATTTTGTTGCTTTAGTTCTAAAATGAGAGAAATAGTGAAACTTGGTGTAAGATGATCTCTGTTTTCTTTGTAGAAGACTTAGGTATCTTAATATTCTTTATAGAGCCTTTATTGAAATTTCGGCAGATGGGTGAGTTTCGCCCCTTAAAAGGGAGGTCAGTTGGTTGACACCGGCTGTTTAAGACCTTGATCCATTGAATCTGAAGAACAGTTGATCGGTCGCACTTTTGCTGTGCCTTTGCCCTCCAGACTGAAATAGACGTCTCCTTTAGTTTAGTCAGTAAGGTATGTTAACTTTTGACGGTGTTGTTGAAGAAAGTCACTGCATACTCACCTCCAGTATCATGGTGATAGCTCCAGTATCAAGAAGAAAAGCATTCTGAATTTGTAGAAAAGGCAATGCAGAAATTGATATATATATCCTTTCCCTGTTACATTTAGTTTTGTTGGGAACAGTTTTCTATTTCACTTCTTCGCCTGTCACTAATTGACTGGCGGATCTCATCAACACCTGCGTCGGATCGGAATATCACTAGTGGTGATTTAAGTGAGATTGTCTTAGTTAGACACACATTGGCGTTTTACATTGGGGACATATGCTAGTAATGATAGGCTGTGTTACTATCTACTGTTCATGTCTTGGGTCACCTCTCTCGGTAGGACATTCTCAAGCCCTTGGAGAGAGAGAGAGACTTAATAATGATGGAAAGCAAGTGACATTTTTGAAGCCTAGACCAGTAGGACCGAAGTAAAGTTCACAGGTGAACTAACCAGACTAAAACAGACGTCTCCTTTGGGCAATTATTAAGTAGTCTTAACTTTTGGCTTTGTCGTTGAAGAGAGTCGCTGCAAAACCACCGAAATTTTAAAACCTTCTACCTAAATCTTATGAAATTTAAATTTTGAGTAAGTTTGAAATTTGAATCATATGCAAAGAATATCGTTTTTCATATGAGGAAAACTAACTTAAGAAATTATTTGACTATACTAAATAAACGAGAATGAGTTAATCCATTTATATCACAATTTAGCTCCTATTTTTCCATAAAAAATTGTAATATTTTTGTTTCAATTCGACGAGAAAGTTATTATTATTAAGTATGGCCCATTTTTCAAACACGACTGTACAAATGGATATCTTCACTGAAAGTTTCAATTAATATCATGAAATTTTATTAACATTTTACAATGACTCCTGAGACGCTCATATTTGTTTTCTAGCCATGGTATAAGTGTATATATTTAAAATTAAAAAGAAATGTAAATCAAATTGATTGTGTACTGCTATATAATATATTAGGAGGTATATAAAGACAGATCACATTTCTTTTTTTCAAAATCGAATAACTTTACGCCTAAGAAATGTTAAAACTACAGAGTTTTGGAAGCATCTTTTCGAAAAAAAATAAATTTCACTGATATCAAGTAAATATAGATTAAAATGTTTATTTTTTGATATTATCCATAACTAGAGTAGTTCTAATACTCATTTCGCAATAGTTGGATTAAATTAATATTCAGGTCTATGTTTACATTCTAAACTTATCCAAATTATTCCCCTTAAGTTTCTAATTTCTGTTAGTATACGTTACTTCAGTTTGTGCTTGTGCATTTGAGCAATCTATTTAAAATTATTTTTCAGAATTATATAATTTCTTCATTTGGATCCCATTTTAGCCAACGCAGAAAACTAAATGTTGCCAAAAAGAGCCATTAATGCACCAAATTGGCAACGTTACGTTGCAATTCTATTGAACCTTACTTTAAGGCAATCCTACTTTGAGGCTATTTCGTTTTCCTTCTACAAGGTGGGACAAAACTGAGTTGTACTGTTAAGCTTATACAAGCACATTAAACTTTTGACAACAATGAAAAATTCGACTAAGAAGCTGAAGTAAATTATGCAAGGGTCACGTCTTTAAGTCATTTTTTTTTATTTTGGCTTTTAGGCTTTTGTACTGAATTTCCAACACGACAATTGCCATTCTAGGCCATAATACCACATATATAGATTGAGTAGAAACAAACCTGAAGCTGATGCAGTGGGTCGAATTGGCGTTAACAAAGGAAAACAAAATGACGCTGAAAAGTGCAATAAGTCCATTGCATTAGCAACATAATAACAGAATTCAACCAGTTTATAATTTAATGCAACCCTACTAATAAGCCAATTTACGTCCTTTCGCCAAAAGGCGGAGGGCTAAAATAGGATTATTTTTTTATTTATTTATTTATTCTTCCATTTCGAAGCAATTAACTCATTGGCTATTTTAAAGAAGAACAATTATAGCAATCTTAGTAGAAGTATTTAATCGTCCCAGAAGAGAATTTGAATAACTGGAATTCTTTAATTAATATTCAGTATGGTAATTATGCTTATTTAAATTGCTTGTAGAAGATATTCAAATCCTGTGTTAAGTATGAAATACATTTTGCCTAAGTTGTAATACTAGCTCTAGACTTACTTTCCGTCTCTGTATGCTTTCAGAAAAAAAAACACTGAAAGTTATCTTAAAGCGTTAAAGTTAAACTCAAATACATTCTTTAAAGAGCAACTCAAATATTGTTGATTAATTAAATTTTCCGATTCCATTAAAAGACTTATTTTGGAAAGTTATATTATTCACTCAAAATGTGTTCTGTAAATAAATTGCTTGAAAAGGTCGAAGCAACAGTTGTACTAAGCATCATTATTAGAATTTCGCACCATATGTTAATAATATTTATTAAGGAATAAAAGCAAACTCGAATTAAAGACACGGAAAAAAAAAACCAAAATATCTTTATTAATAGTCAGTGATGTATGTATATATATATAGTTAACCCTTTCACTACCGGAGGTTGAAAAAAGAAGTGCCTCTCTGGGCACACGGCATTTTACTGCAGAGTGTCACGCTGTGCCCAGACGATTTTAGATACTAAGCCTAATTCGTGAAAAAAATTCCTCTAAAATCGGCTAATTATTAAAATATTTTGGTATTTACATATATTATTTAAAATGCACAAAACTTATTATAAGCAAAAGGAAAAAAAAGATTTAATCGAAAATTGAATGTTTTATACATAAAATTATAAAAAAAAAATCATTCTTTTAAGAAAATATAAAATATATTCACATTTGTTACATAAATTTCATGGTGTAATGATGTACCATTATATGGAATATATAGATATAAAAGATAAGTCTTATTTTGCTGTTTGGTATTTTTATAAAAAAAAAACTCAATGCATAGTACAACGTCACATGTCTTTCACTCATATTTTGACACTTCACGCAAAATGTTGAGCAAAGGGCACATCTTAGTCCCCCCCTTTTTTTATTTTAATGTCTATGTACAGATTTGGATTATTTTCGCTAACATTACTGTCAGATTCATTCATTATTTCGCAAATCTCAGTTTCAGATAAACACTTTCTTTTCGTCATGACTGTCGCTAGAAATAAAAACCGAGCGAATGAAACGAACATCTGAGAACATCTGCTACCAAAAGCCCTAATCTCCAGAAAAAAGAAAGTGAAGAGCAAACCGAATAAAATGAACCCTTTAAATTATGTCATTACATTTAAAGAGCCGCTCCGCAACACGTGCTTTTAACAATCACCCCCTTTCTGGGGGGTCAGAAGTGAAATCCAAACCCATATCACCAAGTTCAACTCTCGAAATAACCTATCTATATAAATTTCGCTGTATTATAACGCCATATAGTAACATTAAAAAAAATCAAATAAAACGTTTTTATCGAGCGTATCTCTATTGATACGTTGGGCCGTAGAAGACACTCAGGGACCTTATCACCCATGATTCGCTAGACACAGGTGAGCCAACACGAGCGTATTGCCTGTGATAGTATTCCAACTATAAAGAATTATTCTTTACATGAATATAGTTTCTTATTTTACAAAATGTAATTATTTCATAAACCTTTTTTTAAAAAGTTTAAAATAGTATTAACATTTTCAGCTCCTTTTAACTAACAGTAGAGATCACATGCATACACATTGAAATTCCTGAAACGTTATAGGAATGAATCAGGAATAATTATCAGGCTTATATGATTAATATTCTCCCAATAAAAATCATTCTGCACATTATGCGAATTAGTTAAACTTCCGAAGGAAGCTGGATTGGTTGATCCTAATAACATCGCTATAGAAGCAACACGAGGAATATATTGGCAACGGACCTCGTAATTTTGAACCTCGGTCAAGTGACAGGATGACATCTGAGTTGGCACCTCCCTCTTCTAAATTCCACTCAACATCAATGGGATGACTTTTGGCGTTGATAGTTTTAACGTGTCTCAGCCCCAGCTACACGTCTGGTCTTTTGTGGCAACAAAGCTCAAATCTGAGACTCTACGATATCTGCCCGCCACGAGTCTACTGCCTTATCCACTAGGTTACTGAGCCACTAAAAATCATTCTGCAAATTACAAGGAGTATTTGAACTTTCGTTGGAAGCTGGTTGGTTGGTTTTCTTAACTTCGAACTAGAAGCAACACAAGGGCTATTGGTGACGGACCTCGTAAATCTGAAACACGGTTAAGTGACGAGGATGACACTTGAACTGACAACACTTCTTTTCACATATTCACCAGGCCAAGGGGAGGAATATGGCCCTCAACTGATTTAACATGCATCAGCGTCGGCTACATAATGGGTCTTCAGTGGCATCAAGGCTCGAACCTACGACCCTACGGAAACCGCCGTCAGCGAGAACGCTGCCCTAGCCATTAGGCTACCTCAGCCATTAAAAGGTAGCTGGATTTTTTTTTTTTTTAGTAAAACTTATTTCAGTCATTTTAATTAGTATCGATAGATAAATCTTTACACATACGACAACTATTACGACTTTAATTGAAGTCAAAGTAACTAATTTGTAATGTGATGAAAGATGATAATTATAAGGATCGCGACTTAAATATATATATATATATATATATATATATGGAAATAAATAAAATTGTTTTGAAATTGTCATTCTATTTTAAAAAATTTCATAATCAAGTTTGTCTGTATTTAGTCAGTGTCATGTTTAAACCCGAAAACAAGAGGATATATTATAAACGATTAAAGATTTTTTTTTAACATTTTTCCTAACGATATAACCTCAAAAAGATCACGTTGAAATATTTTGAACATTAGAATAAAAATTACTGTAAAAACTTTCAAAATTAATAAGGAGATGCATTTACAATTTATTGAAACTAAAGCCTCTTTGGTGGCTAATAAAATGTAGACGTTCACACAAAATTCTGTAATTAGAAAAGCTATTATTATATTACTCTAACTTTAGAAAATGCAACTTTCTCTAGAACCGCTACATTCTGGCAAAACATTTTTAGACATGAAAAGTTCTACTGAGTTCGGCGTTGGAAATAAAACCAAAGATTTTTCGTACTTATATTATTATTTTACGTCAAAATATACTTAACCTAAACTGTCAAACATCATGGCCAGACAATAGAAAAGTAATTTAGTATCCGACTTCCTTAATACCATCTTCCAAGATTATGGGAGCTACCGCAACTCAAAATTTGCTCTGTCTTACTAGTCAAATTTCACCGGCGAAGAGTAGGAAGCTAATGCATGATCCTACTTTCACAATACCACCGTTTGAGAGGAAGGGGGCTGACGCATTTGAAAATATGCTTGGTGTTACTTGTCAAATTTCACCGGCGGAGAATAGGCGGCTAACTCACGGTCCAAATTCCCCAGTACCATCGGTCAAAATGATTGGGACTGATGCATCTCAAAATGTGCTAGGGTTCACTGGTCAAACTTCACGACCGGAGAATAGGAAACTAAGTAACAGTCCGAATTCATCAACGCTGCCGTTTGAGTTGAAGAGAATGGTATATATTAATTTTTTTTCATCTACTACATGGAAATTGGAAAATGAGTTCGCATTTTTCGCCTCCTTTCAAAATAAGCTTAATCAGCTGTATGGAAAAAGTGGATATTACTGTCATATACGAATACATTTTTTTTTAAAAATTGAACAATATACCGGAAAAAAATTTTTCGGTTATCGCTATAACAGAACAAGTCGTTACAACCCGTCATAATTACAAAACAATAAGAAGGTAGAGAATTTTAGGACGTAGTAGCATTAATTATTCTTTGTTCCATAATTCCAAACGATCAATATGGAAAATATGCTAATTGCTAAAAGTTTATTTGCTTTATAAATTTTTATTGAGTTAAATTATTTCTTATGTTTTAATTATTATGTGAAATATTCATTTTCTTTTAATTTTTATACTGATTAATTTAATTGCGCTTTATTATAAACATGTTTTCATATATGTTGCCCTTTATGAAAAAAATTTTTGTATACACATGGTTGTATCAAGATCTCATATATTATTTCTGTAATTATTTTATTTCTATAACGCTTAAGGCTTCCATCTACCCGCCATTTTGATTTCATGGACGTAATGTTAATCTTATGGGATTTCGACTTTAATTCTCCCATCATTACTATTTAATCTGTTTGAATGCAATAAAGTACATTTGAAAGAGCAAAAAATAATGAATGCTTCTGTGGAACTACATTTTTCCTACGATATTTAAAAATATTTTTATTCTTATTTTAATGATTCGTTTGCGAGTGTTCCGTTCTTTAAAAAATATTTTTAAATATTTTTAAATATCGGAGAAAAAATGTAATTCCACAGAAGCATTCGTTATTTTTTGTTCTCCCAAATTCACATGATGGCATTCAAATAGTTCAAATACTAAAGATGTGAGAATTAAATTCGAAATTCCTTTGGATTAACATTACAACCACGAAATCAAAATGGCGGATAGACGGGAGCCTTAATTCGTACTAATGAAACAGTAAAAAAAGGCAGTGAACTTTGTATTTCTATTATTTTTAATATTCAGAAATCTAAGAAAAATAAAATCACTCAATACCTTCAATAGCTGGAATTTTATTATTTTTTAGCATTTTGCATTAAATGGTTTTGAAAAAGTATGTAGTATAATATCTTTCAAAAGAAACTTCGTTTCTTAATTGTTAATAATTTTAAATATTTAATTTTCTCACATAATTTGAATATAATGTATTTTATCTACATTTTCAATATGTAAATGTCTAAAATGTCGATTTGTTGAATAAATTGAAGATCAATGAAGTCTTTTTAGTATACAACATTCGCAATTATTTTTTTATTTGCAAATTGATCAAAGGGTAGAGACTCTAACACAGGGATTAATGAAGCCTAAAAGAGAATATGAACGGTGTGACAATTAAGGGGTCTCAGGACCCTTAAACCTTAAATTTTTTGAATTTTTGAAAAGATATATGTTAGATTCACATCTGTTCTGAACATTTTGGTACAAAAACTATAACGATTCTTCGAAAACTCCCAGAGTAATCGAGGAAAAACTAAACTTTGATTTGAATTCTTTAATTGTTATTTTTCAACTTAAACTTCATTTTTCTCTGAACAAAAGTTTTTAACTTGCGCGCAGGATTTCTCAGAAACTATTTAAAATATCAGTGTGAAATTTTACGTACATGTTCATACTGGGTTTCTTTATGACTTATAGATTTTAATTGGATTTTGTCCTTATAATTTCATTTTTTTTTAATAATTGTATTAAAAATATTTTTTTCTCTACATTTCTCAAAAAGTGTGAATAACTTTAAAATTAAACTCTTTTTTACTAGGTAACCTCACTTTTGTGAATTTTAGTTATTAATATTCTTCATAATCCTACTCGCAGCAAAATATAGATTTTCTTCATTTTGAAAAACGTCTAATTTATTTTTCATTACAACTTCTTAAAATATTATTTAAATCTTATGAAAATATGAGAAAAAAATGTAAATAAATATGAATATCATTTGGTAAAAGTTTCAGTTGTCTGCTTTGTTTCATTGGTAAATTATATTTTTTTGAAAAATGATATTTTTTTTTTCGATACACGGACAAGCGTTAACAGTTTTGAGATCCCTTAAGCAACCGAACTGCGCATGCCCTATGCGTTACGCTTGATTTTTGACAAGTGGAAATGGCATGTAGTTGATCTTGATGCTTCCGGTGTAGGTGACACGCTATTCCGTTCCTGTATCTAGTTCACTTTGTATTTCATCCTTGTTTGAGTATAACATTGTTGTGTCGAAGTATCGAGATCATCATAAGCTTAAAAATATAGCAGCGCATAAATTTGAAATTTACAAGAAAAATACCCCAACTCGAAGTTTTAAATTGTTAAAGGAGGTGTTTGGAGATAACTTCATGTCACGTAGTCAAATTTTTTATTGCCACAAATAATTTTCCGAAGGTCGGATGGTTGATGAAGATGTTCTGGTCGACGCGTGACATCATGGAACTGATGAAAACATTATAAAAATTAATGAAATCGTGCATAAAGACCAACCTTTAGGTGTTCAGATGATGTTAGATATTAGGTAACTTAGGCAAGGAGACAATAAGAAAAATTTGGCAGTAGATTTACATAAAGTCGAAAGTTGGCGCAAAACTGGTATCAAAAAAATCAAGCTCCAAAACAACGTGCCGTCTCATAATGTGTCTCTCGCGTTCTAGGCGGTCAAATGCATTATTGTCCTCGATCATCCAACATACTCGACCCATGCGACTTCTACCTAATTCCAAAAGTGAACAGTTCTTTGAAGGGAACACATTTTCAGTCTGTAGAACAGGTGAATACAAAAACGGCAGACTTCCTGAAGTAGATGACACCTAATGACCTGCAGCACCACTGCGAACAGTGGAAAACTCGAATGCTGCGATGTATTGATAGGGAAGGGGAATATAGTGAAGGGGACTAAGAGATATTAGTATAATGTTTTCAATAATTCTAATTTATGACTAGTTTGGTTATTTAATTGTCACACCTCGTATATCATCCTCTTCAATTACTTTTCATCGCAATTTTCCTATCATCTGGAATAGGCAATTTAAGCTTCTTTTTTAAACAATATACGGAGGTTTTGGAATATTTTTCCTTGTTTCGGTAATCATCTTAATAAACAGAATAAGGAAGATAGACAATTTTTCGATTAAAACGCACTTTTGTTTCTACGAATATGTGTTTTAAAAGTTTCCTAAATAAAATGTTTGAGGCAAAAATTTTCTTTCCATGAAGAATATAAAGCGTTTCAAATAATAAATTCACTTACAATTAAATTTTCAAAATTTACAAAAAAATATTTCAGGCTTTTGTTTAAGGTGCATATTCTTTGTAATAACAATATCTAATTGTTATGTATCAAACTTCTGAATTGTTCTAAAAGAGTGTCTGAAATATTGACTTTAAATGAGAGAGGGTTCTTTTTAATTTGGATACTGTCGATAGTAAAAAAAGATACTTCTTAGAAATTAAACGTAAAATATTTATAAAGGATTCCTGTAGGAAAAAAAATTAAAGAGTGAATTGTATTCATTAATGGGAAAAAAATTATTTTAAAAATAAATCAGTGGTTTGTCTTTATGTTATTGAAGATAATGGAGGATATTATTGCAACAATAGCTAGTAAATTATCATTGGTTTTTAAAAATAAAAGAAAATATTATTTTTAACATTCAGCATAAAATTTTTTCGAGCAAAATTTAAAAAAAATTCTATTTTTTCTAAGCCACTAATAAATACAGGTGAAGCTATTTTTAAAGGTTTCAAACAAAGATAAAATTAATAGGTAACTGAAATTAAAAAAATAAAACAATTTTGCAATAAATTACTATAAAGTTTCACGCTATTTAATTACAATAGATTGATTTTTTTATTATGTGGGCTGAAAATTGACCTATGAATTAAATTTTTACTGAAACTCAATTTTAACTGGAAAGTATATTTTAAGAAATATATTTTTAACTCTAATTTAATACAGATCTTATAAATATTCTTGTTTTTGTATCAAGTCATTGTTTAATGATTCTAATGTTTAAAGTATTAGAAGCTTGTACCACATATTTTTGTAGAATTTTACAATTTATTAAGTGGATAAAATTAAAAGGTATATATATGTATACATGTGTGTGTGAGTTTGTGTATGTGTGTGTGTAGAATTTTAATGGAATAAATAATATTCTTCTTAATTATCAAAGGATTCTCTTTGCTTTTTTTTTTTCTAGATCAGATCTATTTCTAGATCAGACCTAGGCCTATTTTTGAGCTTCTGAACATGTTTTATATTAATTTCAGGCTGCCTTTTTAAGTTTCCTCTTTATCAATGTTTATTTCTATATTCTTTGAAATAAAAACTGAATTTTTCTTGTTTCTTTCAGTGCTTGTGGGAAACAATGATTAACTATATATTCATAAAAAATGTAACTGTTATTTTTGCTACTTATAATTGGTCAAGATATAGACATTTAAATGGTGCCAATTATTAATCAGGTTTATGTACATACTTTCTTTCGATATGAACTACCTAAAATGTCCTTTAAACAGAAAAATATTTTGATGAAGAATGTTGTGAAAATTGTGTTAATAGACAAATAAAATATTTTTTTTAATAATTCTAAAATGTTTGAAATTTAAAATAATGAAAATAGATTTATCGTATGAATATAAAAAAACATAATAATGTGCATGGAGATAGAAATAGTGAAAGTGAAACTAATAATGGAGATAGTGAAAGTGAAACTAATAGTGGAAATAGCGAAAGTGAAAGTAATAGTGGAAATAGTGAAAGTGAAAGTAATAGTGGAAATAGTGAAAGTGAAAGTAATAGTG
>BMAW01037482.1:0-36775 GCA_019974015.1 Nephila pilipes
TGATGGTAATCTCAGGTCACTGTTGATGTCAAGGACATCAAATCTAAAGTTATTTGTCTGCTTTTTTGGCTTCCAGGAAACAATTTACCCATTTTCACTAATACTGGTGTTTATGTGTAGTGTATCAATTATGTTATTAAATAATAATGAAGGAATAAAATAATATATTAAATAAATAATTAAAAACATCTATGTCTTTATTATTTTTTTTATTTGGCCGCAAGGTGTAGTATGCTCCCAAACCGCTTTTTTTTGATAATTCGGCAGAAAAGTTTCTGAACCCTTGGTTTGACGACCGGAATGAATGATACCACGCAAAAAAAATCGCTGAAAATGTGTCCTTGTTACGCTTTACATTATAGCGGCGTGATGATCAATGGACCAAACAACATGCACGTGTCCCAAGAGGTATTTCGACTGTTTCCACGCTATAAAATGAATATCTGCAACTTTATGTCTGGCTTTCAGCTAAACGGTTATTCTTCTTTCTTCCCTATTAAGGACGATAAGCTTGGACACCAGGGCAACCATGTGTCGTACAACCTTCGATTTATTCGTCAGATGGATTAGCTTCAGAAATGTGTCTTTGATCTGAAGCTCGGTAGTGTTCTACGAGGGGATCTAATTTGTATTCTCAATGTATCTGATGCTCACAGGCTTTTTGATCTTATTATGTTTCACATTTTAACGGTGCAAGCAACGTCGCCCTGCTGTTAGCTTTTTTAAATTCATTGTCATTAAATTCTGTTCTATACATGTTCATAATTCAGCATCGGGATGTATTCTTAGATTTCAAATTCTCTGATGATGATGACTTCGTTCGTCGAAATCATCAGTTGATTTCTATTTCTTTGGACACTGCATATAAAGTATATAAAAATAATAAGTATATGCATTTCAAACTTATTTTATGAATTTTGAATTTCTATTTGTAATAGTAAAAACATGTGTTGTTCCATAAAGTATAAAATCTGCTAAATCAAATTTAACTTTTAAAATATAATTTTCTCATCTAACACTTAAAAGTGTGAATTAGAAAGAATTTTATTAGAATTATTTAAGAATGATTCAAAAGGACTTAACATTTTTAAGAGCTTGAAATGATTTCAGATACTGACAAACAGTGTCTTTGAGATTTGGAAATAAAAGTTTCATTTTGAAATTGAGGTAGAATATATCTCATTAATACAAAAAAAAAAAATCTTTTAAATATCGAACAATAGAAATAACATATTGTATTATAAAAGCATTCAATCTGTTCTTTAGTTATTAATGAACATTTTGTCTTACCTTTACGTCATCTTCAATAGAGTATAGTATTTATTTACTTTTTAATTAGATAAAAATGGAACTTAATAATATAAAATTAATTATATAAATAATTAAATTATATAATAATATAATATAATACATAAATTATATAATAATTCAAATAATATATTGAGTTAAATAATATAATACATAAATATGAAAATAATAATTACCTAGTTGAAGTTAATTAAATAATATAGAAAAAATTATTATAAATTTATCTCATATTTTGATTTGAATATCGTTCCTCTACGTGTCGATATATTGAAACAATAAAAATATAACATCATAAATATTATACCAACAAACATTTGAATAATCGTCTTTCTTTTCACAGAATTAACCTTGGGAACAATAACCGTCTTCATCTGTCTCCTTACTCCTATTTTAAGTTCACAAAACCCTAATAAAGGATGAATTGAGGTCCAATTATTTTAAATCACACCTTCAATGTTACAAACATAAATATTTTATATAGAAGGAGAATTACAATTACTACTCAATAATTTCTTTAGTTTTCACAAGAAAAAAAACAGGGAGTAAATGTAACTCAATGAAGATATATAATGTCAATAATAAAAGTAACTTTCGAAGATTTCTTCTATGAAATATGTGCTATTCCAGAAATTTGATGTAATTTTTCTGAAGATAAATAAATAATTACATAAAACGCTGAGTTTTATCCACTTTAAAATCATTTGCGTTGAAACTAACAAAATGTAAATGCATTTTTACTAAAATATAGAGTTACTAAACTGATGTCTTATATTTATGTCGTTTCTAAAAAGATAAAGGATGTTTTATATCCAAGCTCATTTAGATTCAATGAAGTATATCTATATTTCCTTCTAAATTCTAAAGCAGTGTTCAAGAAAAACACTACTCAACTTCGCAAATTTTTTTGAATGGCCTTCACAATGCACTCACATAGTACTTAGTTCAACAAATCATTTGATAAGGTAAAAGATGAAAATTTAAAACCAGATAAAATTCCAGCAGATATTTGGTTTAAATTGTAAGTCCAAATTCATTTTTTGAATAAAGAATTTCTCCATATCACAAAGTCTAAGTGATTGTGTGAAAGCACATGATTTCAAAAATACTCAATGAAAGCCAATTGTTTCTCCAAATCTCAATAGAAAACATTGATCTTTCGTATCTACAATGAAGGGCTAACAATTGAGAAGTAAGTGGAAAACTTGAATAGAAGACATTTAGTGTCTCTGGTCTCATAATATTTCTATGCATATTAAAAGGAGAAATGTGTAATTTGATATGAATACATATGTTATGATATATAATGCTTTATAATACTTCTTGATTAATTCTCATTTGTGTTAGTGTTCATCCTTACTTGTTACAAATGTTGCATAGCAAATTTACTGAAAATCGTATTGAATTTTGAAAGTCTTTACATTAATAGATGTTGAGATCATTTCACAAAATTATTTTGATTGTGAATTATTGAAACATTTCTTCCATTCATTCTCGGATAGTTTAGTCAACTTCTTAATACATTAGACAGCTAAATATTTGCGTTGAGCTTGTTTGGATCTGCTATTTAGTTAAACAAAAAGTTTTCATCTTTTTAAATATTGAAGAAAACGAACTTAAAACTTCTGAAAATAAGATTTAAAGTCTGCAGTATCAAACATTTTACTTTAAATAGTCAGCAAGACAATACTTTGTTTCTCTACCAGGAAATGTGGAATGGAGATATTATACATATGGAATAACGATGTGATCTAACTCATCTGCAATTTCTTTTCAAACCTTGCGGACTTAAAAAGTAATTTTGACATTAGATTAGTACTTAACAATAACCCAAATGAAATGTGATTAGGCAAATTAGATGAAGCTGTAGGAAGTGACTGAGAGTAGTGATATATATATATATATATATATATATATATAGTATATATATCATGAACAGGAAGTAGAAGAAAATTGGAAGATTTCGGGCAAGATAAGAACGGCTGTTGAAGTAACGAAGGTTGAATCGGAACACGTGATTAGGTTGCTGGAATAGTATTCTTATCTGCCTCTTGTGATAACCAATCAAATATAAAACACCAAAAAAGTCATATTTGGCTACAACATAGTTAAAACAAAACCGTACAACACATTTTATTCTGGCGGACTTCATTAAATAATAAATGAATCGCTGTCCAATGTACACCTAGATATATTCTCACTCTCTCTCACTAATACTGAATTAAGAGTTTCTAAGAAATTTTATAGGATCGACTTGAATTCCTGATCACTACGATCACCTCTACCGTACAATTCTTGATCCTTCGACATATTACCTGCACATGTTACCACACTATGGTGACACTCAACTACCCATCCATTATACTTCTTCTGCTTATATACTTTCCTTCATTTAAATCACTACTTATATCTACCTTCATACTAATCACGTTTCATTTTGGCTGGGAGAAGAAATTGTTAATTACGCAATCAACTTCAATTTAGTCCTTCTAAGGCTGTTTTTTTTTATTGAATATCCAATCCCAATTGAAAATTCACTGCAAATCACAGGGCTTACAGAAATAAGTATAAAAACAGTATATTACAGTAGGCAAAACAACAAAAAACATGTAATCTAAAAAAGTAAGCAAACAAAATTAGAGAATGGATTATAAATATCTTCAATATATATTTCGATAAAAAAGTAACAAAAAAGAACTCTTTCTAAAATTAGATCATATAATTGGAGGCCAGAATATTTAATTTTTCAAAGCTAATTTTAAAAAATATTTCTCTGTGAGACACCTGAACGAATAGAAACAGAATATTTAATCGTCCCTCCCCGGTGCGTTGCATTGAATTGAACTTTAAATTGAACGATTCAGATATTTTTAAAGTACCTTGACCTGTTAGAAATTGCTAATTTTAAGTATGAAGAATGATGGCAAACATTTTTATGAATAATCTGAAAAAACTTTTCGTGCTTTAAGGTATTTGATTTAATATATATTTCTTTTCCATAATTTCTGGACACCTTCTTCAATTTTTAAAAGTAGGATTGAGAACTATTATCACTTTAAGATCGAATCCCTGTTTTATAGCGCAGTCTTTGATAGAAATCAGCCCTCATTAGCCATAATACCATGGAATGTCCACGATAAACAAAAAAAACAAAACAGTAATGATTTGATCTTTATAGTGTTTCAGATGCTGTTGACTCTCAACAACAATATCATTCGAGAAGAAATGTTTTTTAATGTTTCCAAGGATAGAGTGAACGAACATGCAAATAGTTTCAGAAGCAAATCCAGTTTTGTTGAAAACAACTCCACTTGGCAAATTCCCTAACAGGTCAGCCAAACATGAAAACAGTGACTGTCTCTGATTCTATTGTAAGTGCTGAATCGCAACATCTTTTCCGAAAGCACAAAACCAAAAACCCATCCTGTTAGTGGAAGAGAAACCATGAATAGCCTAACGTCACAAGAGTAGTGCTCAGATTTCGTTATTATAGTAGCAAATCTAAAATTTGAGATCGAGTGAGAGCGAGAGACTGTTATCTATTTTCGATGATATTACAGAGTATTTTTTTACATTACGCAGTCCTTAGTAGAGACTGCGTATTGATATGACTATTGGAGTGAGAGATGAGGTAGAGTTGAATAATGTGTGTGAAAAACAAGCGTACATTTTGTATTAAAAATATTTTAAGTTTTAATCAACAACATTGATATCTTGAAATATGACTTCGAGATCTTTAAATGTGTTCATCTTGTTGAATATTTATAAATTTGTAGGTATATAATCTAGTTCAACATTGATATTTAAACTAAAAACATATTTTTTACCGAAATCTTTTATTTTATCGTTAATTTACATGTCATCTTTTATAGGGGTTTCTAATATATTAAAAGTAGTAAAATAAAAATCAAAGGATGCCTATCCAATAATTTTTGATGGCCAATTTGTATATATTTCAGTCAGAGAAATATCAAATAAGCTTGCGAAATAAAAAAAAAAAATATGCATTTCAATCAACACAGAGTGTATATTCGCGTCACAAAAACACATAATAGGTATTAACTGAAAATATTCTCGAGCACGTGAATGACATTTCGGAATGCCTACATCATTAGTCTAGATCTACTCAAAGATAATGAGCCCCATAAACCAAGCATTCCAAAGGATGGAAAAAACTTTCTTTAATAAGATAATATTATGAGAACATCAACATCAGATACGCTCTTTGATGATCCTTGGTGGTTTAATAGCAGGGAGTAAACAAAAGCCGAAGGACATTGATTCTCCAAGCGTTCGGGTTTCAAAAAGAAAACGCTACTTATATCTAACATTCATTTTATTTCGTTCACTTTCTAAAATTTTTCAAATTGCTAAAATTCCAAAACATTGGTGTGTTAAATTATATATCATTTAATAATATTTAACCAGAGAATGAGATTGTACTAGTGACGGATGTTTCAACCTCCGTTTATAACCCATTAACTGTATCGTTACGTAGATAGAACAATTTTCCAGTGCAGCAAAGATCTGGTACATCATTTAATCCCTGGTTCTTTATATAGAATCTTTTTTTGTAACTAGCTTAGTAAATACACAATAATTTCTTTAAACGGAAAATCAACACGCCAAAACATGTGCTATACGATAGCAACAAATTCATAGTCAATATCACGAATACAGTAATTCCGTAGCAGAATTCAACCGAAATCATATCAATTAAAAGTTCGTAAAGTCACGAACAAATAGATTTTAAAAACATATAATCACTTCACGTATTCATTGATCCATAAGTATTATGTTAGTATATATTAGCAATCATTTTCGTACAGTAACTGGATATACACAGTGTCTCAAAAATATATATATATAACACTTCAAATTGTTTTCATTCGAACTTTTGACGTACCGAATACATCCTTAGGAGAACCAAATATGTCGTCAGTAGTTAATAATTTCCCTCATTTTATCAGTTACCGAATGGTCTGATCACTTTTGTTTGTAAAAACTGTTCTTCGGCTACAATATTCGGGTTCTCCACGAGTAGACAAACAATGTAAAAAAAATCGAACCTATATGCTTCTGTAGCATTAGTTATCAATCTCTCTTCTTTCGTCTGAGGTGTGACTTTTCCTCGATTGTCCAAAATGACACATTTCATATGTATTGAAATTAAATAATAAATATCTGACAATCCTTATTCACAGTGGGACTGACGCAGCAAGATCCATGAAAAGCTCTAAGCACTTATGCAATAGTTCTTTTATTTATTCTCAACATTTAACAAGACGAACCTAATGAAGAATCGTTCACTCTTAGTTGACCTTAGTACATAAAACATGGTCAATATCTCCTGAAAGTTGATAAGTTAAAAGCAACGATAACTTCCTACACTCTTTACGGAATTTAACAAGGTCGATTGCTAGTAAAGCTTTTAAATTCTTGGATAGAAAAGATATCAAGTTAATATAGGAGGGTTGTAGTACATTCTGTATGTTTGTCAACGATGTATATGAATGAACATCCTCATTTGAGCTAGAAGAACATATGAAACGAATGAAAGAGATATGAACTACTAGCCAATTATAAATACTTTAAAAAACATCTATGTTCTTATTATTTTATTTTATTGGGGCAAGTGTGTGATTGGCCCCCCCCAAACTGTCTTTTTGATAATTTATACGTGGGCAGAAAAGCCTGAGACCTCGTTTAGATTCGAAATGCGGAAATACGATATCATCGCAAAAAATCAGTGAAAATGTAGTTGCTCTTATGTTACGTTAATTTATAGCGTGGCGTGATGATCAAGTGGAACAAACGATGTCATCGCGTCCCCGCGAGGGAAACTTCACTCTTCACGCATAAAAATGAAACTCTGCAACCTTATGTTCGGCTTCAGCTGCGGTTATTCTTTCTTCCCTATTGGCAGACGATATGCTACATCGCCATCTAAGTAGAACCATTGTCCAACCTTCTTCTGATTATCTGTCAGGATGGATAGCCAGAATGTGGTCTTTGACTGAAGCCGGTAGGTGGCTCCCTACGAGGACCTAGATCTGTATTCACGTAATTATTGGTTCTACAGGTATTTTTTGATCTTATTACACACTTTAACGGTAAGGGCAATCAGGGCCGCTTATATTTTTTTACAATCATTTCATTATCTTGTTCTATACATGCTTCTATTCAGCATCGGGATGCATTCTTAGATTTCGAATTTTGATATGATATGACTTGCCTCAGCGAAATCATCAGTTGTTAAATTTTGGACACTTGCATAACAAGTATATAAAACAATAATAGTATTGCATTTCAAACTTATTTTATGAATTTTAATTTTATTTGTATTAGTAAAACATGTGTTGTTTCATAAAGTTATAAAATTGCAAATTTTAAATTAACTTTAAAAATAATCTTTCCATCTAAATCTTAAAAAATGTGAATTAGGAAAAAGAATTTTGGATGAATTATTTAAGAATGATTCAAAGGATTCAACATTTTTTAAGACTTGTGATTTGAGATGACCATTTCTAGACAAAATTGTACTTTGAGATTGGAAATAAAAGTTTCCATTTTGAAATTGAGAAGAATTATATTCCTTTATGTAATAATAAAGTAAAAAAAAAAATCTAAATTTACAGTAATCAATAGACTAATAAATATTTTGTAATGTATAAAGTATCTTAATCAGTTCTTGGTTATTAAAGAAATATTTTGTCTTGCACTTTACGTATCTTCATAGGGTATAGTATTTATTACTATGTTAATAGAAGAAAATGAATCATATTAATAATATAATAATTAAATTATGTAATACCTAAATTATATAATAATCAATAATATATTAGTTCAAATAATATAATAATTAACTGTGCCAATACATAAATTAATATAGTTAATAAATAATGTAAAGAAAATTATTATAAAATTTATTCATATTTTGACTGAATATCTCGGTTTTATACGTAGTCGGATATACTATTGAAACAATAAAAATATAAATACATAAATTATACCAAACAAACATTTAGTTACTGCTCTTTTCTCATTCGAATTAACCCTTTTGGGAACAATAACGAACTTTAATTACATCCTTGTTCCCATTTTTAGTTCAAACAAGAACCCTAATAAATATTGGGAATTGAGTCCCTAATTATTTTTAAATCATATCAATGCTTTACAAATATAAAATATTTGTATAGAAAAGTAGAATTATAATTATCTACTTAATAATTCTTTTTAGTTTCAACAAGAAAAAACAGGAGTAAATGTAACTAATGATAAATGCATAATTCAATAATACAAAAGTAATCTCGAGATTTCTCTATATGAAAGTATTAAGCTATCGAAATTTGATGTAATTTTTTCTGAAGATAAATAAATAATTTATAAAAACGCTGATTTTATCCATCTTAAACATTTTTTGACAACAATCACATAAATGTAAATGCATTTTACTAAAATAAGAGATTTACTAAACTTATTTTTGCTTTTTAATATATGTCGTTTCAAAAGATGGGGATGTTTATATCCATGATATCATAGATTCTGAATGAAATATCTTATATTTCCTTCTACCACTAAAGAAGTGGCCTATCAAAGGAAAATATTCTATTTTCGCAAATTTTTTGAATGGCCTTACCAGCATCACATATGTCTAAGTACCAAACATTTCGAGAAGCAAAAAAGGAAAATTCTAAACCAGATAAAAATGTCACAGTGCAGAGTCGGGTTTTAAATGTGTATCGCAATATTATTTTGGACAGAATAGAATTTTCCTAGGTTCTTGACACAGTCTGAAGCGATTTGCTTGAAAGTACAATTTCAAGAATATATTAAATGAAAGCTTCTATCGAAATATTCTTGCCAAATAAATGAAAACATGATCTTCTCTGTATCTTTACAAAATATAGCATAAAAATTGAGGTGTATAGGAACAGAAGTAGGATGTTAGTAGTCTACTTGCTAATACAGCTCTGCATATTAAAGAGAATGGAAAATTGATATGAATAATATTACAATATGCATAGTTTTATAACATGTTCTCCTTGCATAATCTCTATGTTCTCAGTTGGTTCTATCTATCCGTTACAATGTTAGCTGAAGTTTTCAATTTGTGGAAATCGTCATTGAATTTGAAATCTTACATCACAAGATTGCTTGATTCATTTCAAAAATTATTTTGATCACTTGAATTATTAAGAAAACATTTCTTCCATCTTCATTATACGATAATGCCTATTAACTCTTGCTAACAAACAGCTAAAATATTTGTTCCGAGCTAGTTTGGGATCTTGCTATTGTTAAAATTAAAAAGTTTTCATCTTTTTTTCATATTGGAAATAATCGAATCATCTTCGGGAAAATACAGATTTGAAAGTTCATATCAAAATATATTTTTAAATAATAAAAAGAAAATTACTTTGTTTTCTGTAGGTGGAATTAGTATTTCATGCCAAGTATACACTCAACTGAAACTATACCAAACACTAAAAAATGTCAGTTTTGGTACAGAAGACGTTAGACAAAACTCACGCACAATGTTTACTCTTATAGCTTTCAGAATTAAATAATAACATTAATTCCTGCTTTCCCAAGGTAAAATCTCTAGATGATATTCTCACCTCTCACTAATACTGACTTAGAGTTTCTACAACGCTTAAAGTTTGATCATGAACTTGACCTTACTCATGATCAATTTCACCAGAAGTGATTTTGATCTCGATCTATTACCTGTAAGTCATATCCTCAACGCAGGTACATCAACCTCATTCCATTATATCACTTCCTTCTGTTATATTACTCTATTTAAATCATCATTCTTGAGCATCTACCTGCTTCAATTTTACCTATAATCACGTTTCATTTTGGCGAAGAAATTGCTAACCCATGCATAATCATCACAAGCCTGGTTGCTTTTTTTATTGATAGTAACAACGTCCCTCACCATAATATAGCATCACAGGGCTTAAAAATAAGCATAAACACAGTATATTACAGTAGACAAAACAACAAAAACATGTGACTAAAAAATGTTACAAACATGAACAATGACTATAAATATCTTCAACAATTTATAAAAGAACAAAGAACCTTCTATAGAAATTAGACTCACCAAATTGGTACAGTTAATATTTAATTTTTTCAAAGCTAATTTTAAATATTTCTCTTGATGACAAATTTTGAAATATAGAAACAGAATGTGTCTCAATGTCCTATCATCCATGCCAGAGAAATTGAATTCGAACTAAATTCTGAATCTATTCAGATATTTTTAAAGTTAGTCTTTGACCTGTTAGAAATTTATTTAAAAGCTAGTGAGTTAAGTGATAGAAAAACATTTATAAGACCTGGAATAAAATCTTTTGTGATGCTTTGCAGATTGTGATTATACTATATTTCTTTCCATAATTTGCACACTTTCCCTCATAATTCTTTTAAAGTAGGATTGAAATATTAACCCTTAAGATCTAATATCCCGCTTCGTGGCAGTCTTTACTAGAAATCGCCCTTTCTACTTAGGATAAATGTCAGAACAGTCAACGTGACAAAAAAGAAAAACAAACAGTAAATGATGACTTTGAGGTGTCTTTAGATGTCTGAATTCTCACAACAATATCATTCGATGAAGAAAATGTTTTTAATGTTTCAAGACGATGATGAATCGAACAAATCTCAAGAATAGTTCGAAGTACACACAGTTTTGACTGGGGAAACAATCCATTTTACTATCAATTCAAGCATGTGTTCAGCCGACAAACAGTAGCATCGTCCTGATCTGTATGACAGTGTCTGAACTGCTAAATATCTTTTCCGAAAATAAAAGTCAAAACCAAAACTACATCCTGTTAGTGAAGAGACCCTATGTGAATAGCCCAATGGGCCAGTATGCTCGATTTCTGTTGAGTTATAGCATAATCTTAAAATTGAGATTCGAGGAGAGCGGAGTGATCTCATTCTATCTTCATGACTTACAACAAAGAGTTTTTTCTCACTTAATGATCCTTAGTAGAGACTGCAAGGATTATTGACTACATTATATTGGAGAGAGATACTGTAGAGTTGAATAATGTGTGTAAAAAACAAGCGTTACATTTCATGTATAAAATATATTTCAATTTTAACCAATCATACTTCTCAGATATAGCTTGGAATATGACCAGATCTTTAAATGTTATCTGTTGACATTATTATACAAATTTGTAAGCGATGATAATCTAGTTCAATAATGTGATATTTTAAAGCTATTAAAAAACATTTTTTACCGAAATCTTTGGTATTTTGCAAACAAGTTATCCTAACAGCCTTTTATAGGGTGTTTCTAATATATTAAAAAAAAAGTTAAAATGATAAAATAAATGGAGCCCTAACTAACAATATTTTGTACTAGATTGTTATCAGCACGTAGAAATATCATAACTCGAATAAAAAAAAAAAAAAGCCGATTAACTCAAACAAGATGGATATTCTAGCCAAAAATAGTACTCAGATGAACTGAAAAATGATCTGGAGCTACGATATAACCGAATTCTACATTTTTGAATATCTAGATCTACTCTCAAAGCATACGAAAAGCCCTCTAATAAACTAAGTACATGTTAAGATGCGAAAACTTTCTTAATAGATAATAACATATTATGGAGAACATCAACACAGATAATGTTCTTATTATCCTTTGCGTGAGAGAAACCAAAAGGAAGGATTAGATTCCATGCGTTGTGGTTCTAAAAAGTTCCATTCAGAAGTGATTTTCTACCAATAATCATTTTATTTGTTTCAAATTCTTTTCAAAAATTCATAAAATCCAAAAAATCATTATGTGTACAATTATATATCATTTAATAATATTTAACCAGTGAATGAGGACTTCCATGACGGATTGTTTCAATTCTTTCCGTTTATTTAACCATTACTGTAGTCTAGAGAACATCGTATCAGCAAGACTATGAATACGATCACCTGTTGCTTATAGCAACTTTTTTGTAACTATTTATAAATACAAATAATTCTTTTTAATTGAAAACAATTAACCCCAAACATAAGTATTATACGATAGAGACACAAATTCATATGCTCAGTAAGATCACGGAATATAGTAATCAAAGTTATAGAATCAATGAACATATCAATTTAAAAGTTGTAAGTCAAATGTGACAAAAGAGATTTAAAACATATACCACTGCATCTTTCCATTGACACATATGTATAGCGCATGTTAGTATAGCATTAGCAAATTGTCATAGTAACTGATATAAATGTCTCAAAAAATATATATAACATCATAATTGTTTTCGAACTTATTGACGACCAGTCACATTTAGGAGAACCAAATATGTCGTCAATGTGCCATGAGTCCTTACCTATTCAAGTCACAATGGTCTATCATCTCTTGTTTGTAAACTGTTCTTCCGGCTAACATTCGTTCTTATTGAGGTAGCAACAATGTAAAAAAATGGTCGGAACTATATTCATTCTGATAGCATTAGTTCACTCTCTCTCTTTGTCCGAGGTGATCTTTTCCTTGGTCACAAAATGACACATTTCTATGTATTGAAATTAAATAATAACAAATATCTGCATTCATCTGACAGTGACTGATTTAGAAGATCTAAGTGAAAAGCTCTTAATGATTCGTAACTAATAGTTCTTACTTTATTCCCCAACATGTAAGCAAGACTGAATCCTAATGAAGAACTACCACTCATTAGTCTGAATTTATTATCATAAAACATGTGACACTTCCTTCCTGAAGGAGTTGATGAGTTAGTCAACGTATATGTTTAACACTCTTCTTGAAACTGATGCATTTTCAAAGTCGCATATAATAAGTTTAATTATTGTTGAAAAAGATATAGTTAATACATATGAGGGTTTGTAAAATCCCTTGCAATGTTTGTCAATCGTATATGAAACTGAACATCCCTCATTTGAGCTAGAAAGAACATATGAAACGTGAATGAAAGAGATATGAACGAGGAAATTGATCAAAGCAATTCCAGAATCTTCAAGAAAAACAAAACCTGGATACTTTGCAATGTCAAGAAAATGTCTCTGGAAAAGAACTGCTGATTCTGAGCTGCCTATAGTCATTTATAGCTTCGGGAATGGAGCTCTCGTCCATTTATAGCTCAGTGATGTAGTGGTCAAACCAGACCACACCATATGGGAGGACAGAGCGATTAGACTGGCCGTCACAGTTATCGACTCCAATATTATGAACCATCGGACGTACCGACCAGACATAATGCACAGTGTGCTTCGGCGATCATTTACAACCGTTGTAGAGCAAATCCACTGACCGCAGCCAACCGTAACTCACGCCGCACATGGCATGAGCCAGTATTACAGTGCGGTGCTTTAGCTCGTAGGTTGGAATGATGCAAATGGATTCGTATAGATGTAGCTGACATATCCAGCTTCCAACCCGTGTCACGATCATCGGAAATGACGTCTTCGGGAGACGCCTAGTGATAGTGATCGCCGTTAGTAATACATTGGCTGTACGCCACATAGCACCTCACCAGGAGTTAGGGGTCTGGTAAAGTGCCATTTCCTTGATAGCTGACTCTTCTGATTGTCAATTTAGATGCATTTAGTTATAAAACTCCATGTCACTCATGTAGAGGCTAAGAGTGTGGAGTAACACCTTTATTGAGCTCAATTACTTCATAATCATATGTAACCTGAAATAAATTGTTCTATTTTTCTCTGAAATTTTAATCTCATTTTCTATGTGCTGTTAATAATTTTTATCCATAAATTTCTTCACTGGACAACCCTTCTTTTGGTGCACATTGTTGTTGGAGATTGCTATAGAGTGATATTACTCTCACTATTTTCTCTCTCACTACTTTCACACAAGTTAGTGATATAGAATATATATATGTTTGTATGTGTTTATATGTTTGGAGAGAGAGCCAGGAGTAGAGGTTTATAATAGTAGTAGGTAATCCCTGCAATATTAAAAATGTTTTTGGAATAATTTTATCCTAAAACTATCGAAGTGAAATTAAACCTAAGTCTCTTTGAAAATCAAAGGAAACTTACAAATACTTTTTGGATATTGAAAAATAAGATGTTTTTTATGCGTTAAAACAGAAGCACCCACTCAAAGAAAGAAAGAACATTACACAAACAAACTAGTTGAAATGATGTAAATAATCTGAGAACAAATAATATGAACCAAAAAAGATGGCAAATGATATTAACTGCAAGAATAAGAGTAATTGAGGCATGGAAACCGAGAAATTAGGAAGAAAAGTAAGATTGAGCATATAAGAAAGGAAATAAGTATTTATCAATCTGGAGTCTGATTTTGGAAAACTGTTAAGAAATGTTTTACAGGCTACCAACCTTCGAACAGAAAGACAGAATAAAACCAATGCCAAAATTTTTACCTTAAAAAGAAAAAGAAAAAAATCAGCAAGAGGGCAAAAAAATGAATAAAAAAAATAGTAAAGAACCATTGATAGGAAACATTAAATCTGTTTCTCAGTATAAAAATTTTAACATAAATGAAAAATAAATCCAACCACATTAAAAAAAAAAAATACAAAATTTGACGCGTGAAGTCGTGCATAGCAAACCAGTTTCCTTTTACTAGTAAAAAATTATTCTTATAACTTTAAACAAGAATTGTTTCAATCGCCTACATTCTGAGAGAATCAGATTCTAATTCAAGTAAGAGAAAATACATTAAAGCTCAGAAACCGTTGCAAAATGGCCGAAAGTAGTAAGTAAACAAAATTCTTAAAAGACCTATATTTTTTTTTATTATTATATTTTAAATTTTGTCTGAATAAATATCTGTGAAAAATATCAATTTAGCAGATTTAATCAAAGAAAACTATGTGTACTAATTACCTTATAAACAAGAAAGAGGGCAATAACTTTTTCTCGATTTATACCTAATGAAGAACGTACTTTGAGCTTTGATATAAATTTTGAATAACAATTTATTTCTCTTTCATTTTTATTTCAGAAGACATCATTTACTTGCAAAATATTTATAAATTTTAAAGTCTAGAACAACATATCAAGAAAAAACAGAAGACAGATGGTTGTTTAAAGTACTCTTTTGATCATGTTCAGTATAGTCGGTATACATCCTTATCATCCTTTCTACGCATGTTGTAATCTATATTCTAACATTAATATTAAAACAAATCTTACCAACATAATTGGAATGACGTTAAATTTTAACAGACTAGATTAAATCATTTTTTAGCTCCATACTACCCTGAGAGATGTGGATCTTTGTTTTGTCTAATCTTTGGAAACCTCACAACACAACAACCGTCTCGTGCTCTATTATTCATCCATCTTATAACGCGAACTTTTTCAGAACTATTCTGAACATCTTTACATTCAAACTTGAGTCACGTTCATATTTTTTATTCAAATCATAGTCTCTTACACTTCTTATTTGTAAAATTAAAATTCAAATTTTGGATGAAATAAGTGTCAGAAATTTAAATATAAAAATCTAGAAAGTAACAACGAAGTTAGTGGAGTGGAAAAGTTTTCAATAATAAAATTTATCAATTATTAAATCTAGCAGAAATAGAATTTCAAATCTACCAAATAGAATTATAAATTAATGTCATTTAAAAGAGAATGTTATGATAATTAAATGAATAGTTTAGAAAGTATGATATGAAGATTAATTGATTAATTGAAATATAACTTTAAAAGTATTATATAATACTTTGTTGATATTGGAAGTTCTTTTTTTCTCCAAACAATAATACACAAACTCATAACGTAATTTATTTTTTCAAAACGACATTACTATATTAAATACATTATGTGTAGAAGTAGTGTTTTCTTTAATTAATAAAAAAAGCAATTTTTCATTCTTAAAAGTTCTTACCTCCTTTAGAATGCTTCTTTAGAATAATATGAGCAACAAATATATGAACCTCAAAAGAAGACAATAGGGTATAAATAACACTTAATATTAATTCCAAAGCTTCTTCCCATTAAGCCAAAATTAAATCTCTACGATTTAAAATTAGGAATTATTTATCGAAATAACTTAACTGCGTGCAACGAAGTGAAAGAAAAATTTGAAACCGTTTCTCTTCTGAATAAGACATAGCGTATTCTCTTTGAAAAAAGATTTTAAAGTAGTAGAAGAGGGAAAAAAAAACGACAATAATTAGCGTTTTTTTGGGAAAGCTGTTAGCAAGTGATGTGTTCAGAATAGGAAATAAAATTGCCTCTATTATTCTTCTGGTAAAATAATTGGTTAAAATCAATTAAATTGGCTTGTTAGTATTTATGAATACATAAGAAATCAAAGTCTTAATATATTTATCAGTGTCTTTCTCAGTAATGATATCAACTACAAAATATGTGTCATAGTATAGGTTTATTAGAATATATCAACACAACATATCTCACCGATAAAACAAATTTATATTGAATATCTGATAAAGGTTCTCTTTAACAATATTTCAAACAATATAACTTAAATAGAGAGTTATAACAATTGAACTTTAACCATATTTAGTACTATTAAAAATATATGTAAAGTTTCAATAGGAAACAATAACGCTAGGTTTAGTTTTAACAGGCGAAGTATGCCAGATAATCAAGAGTCAGTGGTTGCACATTACATAACTAAAGTAGAGCTATATTAACGTTTTTTATTAACATCGTACAAGAACACGAGGGCAACTGGCCAGAACCCTAGTAATTTTGAACCTCTGGTTATTTGATGAGGATGACACACCCTCTCTCCTAACTCACAGGATGGAGAATTTTTTGCCCACAGATTTACATGTTATCAGCCCGGCTACATAGCGGTCTTTGAGGGGCATCGTCAAACCCACAAGCTACTTGAAAATCGACCGTCTGTAGTCCGATGCTCCTTAACTGTGGTATACTGGCCACATCAATTGCATGTTAGCACATCTTTAAGCCACGATTAGCCATCCCTGTAAACATTTTACTAATACTTTATATTCATCATTTACTCTCTATATATATTTATTTTATTTACTCCATATATTTATTTTTTCATATATATTTATTTATTTTGTCAGATAATATTTATTTGTTTACTCATATTTATCAATCTTTATTTATTATATTTATTTATTTACTCATTATATTTATTTATTTACTCATATATATTTATTTATTACCATTATTGATATATTAAAAAATACTAACATATTTTATATACAAATATTAATATATCAAATATTTAAAGTTAATTAAATTAAATTACAAACATAGAATATAAATTTTGATATGGATCTAAATAAAAGATCATTCAAGGAATATAATTTTCATTTATGAAAATGCACATGCCATTTGTTATGAGTTGATTGATTAGCTGCATACATATATATATATATAAGTTTCCCTTTGGAATTAATTATATAACTAGTACCTTTGATTTTCGTAATGACTAGGCTATTTATAGTAGTTTATTGAGTGAAAGGATGGAACTAATGAATATGTTATTAACACCTGTCTGTACCAAGTCAGACATAACAATTTGAATTACTAATATATTTTTGAATTTTCTTTTCAGGGGTCTCAAATTACATTCCTTGTTGTTCCCTTACCCAATAAAGGTAATTTTCAAATAACATCTCATTGTGTTTCCATAGTTTTATTAATGTAATATCATTAATATATGCATCAATTTTCATTAAAAAATTCTAAAATTTATTAGAAATTTGTTTCTGATGTGTGCTCACAAACCTAAAAGAATTATCGTTCTGAAGATGCTTTTTTTATTTAAATTAATTTTCTTTACATATAATAGCATATTAGGTACTTTGTCTACTTAAGCAATAATTAATATGTCTTCAAGATTAATAACACCAGTTTCTAAGCCTTTAAAGTAAATATTCCCATTTTTATTTATAACTATAATTTTAAAGACCTTTTTTTTAATATTATAACTAATACTTTCTGGAAACTTTTAAAAAACTTCTAATGACAGACCATAATTAATTGTGAATTTAGTAATGAAAATATTAATATCTGAACAAATTCGTTTCTTGTCGTAAAAACTATTCTTTAAAATTAGACCTCTAATTTTAAAATAAATTCCATTTCATCTCTTAATATTCTATCCTCAAATATATCAAAATTGCCGAACAATAACTCATGGTTCGAATATATATATATATATATATATATATATATATATATATTACTTAATATAAATTATAATATCACATTAATAATAATAATTATGTTAAGATTTTAATCTTAATTAAAATTATTGTAAACTAATATTATTGTAAATTAAGCGGAATATTCCGAAGTGAAATTAGAAGACAAAAATATTCCACGTAATATATACGGATGTTTTCTCATTCGGGTTTCATAAAGTCCCTTCTTTTGGAAGGCTTTTAAATCAGAATATGTTTAGAAATAAAATCCAAAGTAAAAGTTGCGTAATATCAGACTTGTATCTGAAGCACAGGATATTTACATTAACCTGGATATGTTTTTAGAAATTTGTTTGGATGCAAAATTTCCAGAGAATTTTTGTCTTAAGTATTTTAAAATAAAATAATTATAAATTTTTGTTTTTCTTTAGTTTAGATTAATATTTTAAAAAAGGTTTTATTGTTTATATTGATTTAAATAGTATCTTTTTCTCTATTTTTATTATTTCACAATTTTTTTAAAAAAATTTCTTGTTTTTTTCCTAAGTTACTATTTCTTAAAGTATTTAAAATTATTTTGCGATATTACTCTTCCTCCCTAATTGTGGACCATACTATATTTCCGGTTTCAACAAGGTCGGAAAATTTTGGTATGTTAAATTTAAATACGTAGTTTAATGTTGTATATATAAAAGTGTGTGTGTGAGTGCGCGTGCGTTCATATATATATATGTACACAAATAGCGAATATAAGTTCTCTTTTGTAATTGTGTAACTAGAGTAGTTTCAGACAACTAAAAATGTGGGCTATAATAATATTTTTCATTATTGTTAATTTTCCTTGGAAACTGCATTAATTATACATGTACGAATCTGGATGATGAAATAAAAAACTACACATATGCAAAATGCATACCTTTGTCAGAAATGTACCATCGGAAATAAAACTGGTTAATCATATATATATATATATATATATATATATATGGCATCCCTTATTAAGATTGCTTTATATAGATTTTTCTCGAGGTTGTGTTGCTTTCCATGTAGTCATTATTGGGTAACGCTCATGTATCCTCTTAAGACGTCTGTGTTTTATTTCTTTACATTATCGAAAGTAACTGGAATGGTTTTGCAAAAAATTATAATGGTTCCTAATAGAACAAATATTAGTCTTAAAGTAAATAACTATTTCCAAATTGGGTTTTGCAGCTCTAGGAATTGCTTAGAGGAATTTTTGTTTTGTTATAAAAAAAGGGGCATAACTCTTACTGCTATATGAGGTGATTTTTGCAATCCTTTTTACAATTTTAACACGTCAAAGTAATGCTGATAATCTACAGCAATATCTTTTAACAATGGAACCTAAGGAATTTTATTCCGCGTGATAATGCCAGTTCCAGAATTTTCTCTCTCTCTCTCTCTTTTTTTTTTTTTTTTTTTTTGATAGCCTTATTAATATTCACCATCTTATTTTTTCCTTAAATATTGTCTAAACTTTTGATCTTGTATGGCAGATAAAGGATCAACCTATTCAGACTTTTCAAGCTATGGAATTTCTTAATTATATAACTATTGCGGGAAGACTGGTAAAATCTATTAAGTCTTAAAAATTAAAAATTAAAAAAATTAAAAAAAAAATTAATAAAATTAAATTAATTATTAATTAAAATTAATTAAGTGGATTAAAAATTTTGGTTAACTTAACACTAAATAGTGACGTAGGACTTATCGTTCAAGGAAATTGTACCAGTTTGTAATTGGGAACATACAATTCACAAACCCGGGAATATGATGGATATTACGGGCACAAAATCTCAAGAAAATTAATTTTATTACTTTTATTTGCTTCTTACGCATAATTTCAAAGAATACAAGCGCTTTCCTTAAGTTATTATTATTTTTTTTTTCATAACTTAAGTGTGTTGTAAACTAATTTGAATAATAGTTTTTAAAATTTTTGGTGTGCTAAAGATTATATACTAAATTAAAAAAACACCTTTTACCCATTTTATAGTAAGATGTTTTAACTAATAATACTATACAACACAAAATGTAATCGAGAGAGAGATAAGAACATCTAATAAAGTCTTAATTCCATTACAAGAATTAATTATAGTAATATTTATATTTATATTTTTTAAAATCTATAATATGTTTGTCTTTTAAAAGTACATTTCCTATCTCCAACAATTTTCAAAACTATAGTTTAGTTTTTTTTATAATATTAATAAATATTAAATATGAAAGTTACTGGCTGATTTTCATTCTTACCTGTCAACTATTACATTAGATTTCACAAAACATTACATTTAAATTGATCTTACTTTTAAGGATTATCTCATAAGTTAAATCTAGCAAACTTTATGTTTTGCAAAATCAAATTAATTTTTACCTTAAAATTATTCTTCCTGAAATATTCTAAGTAATTTTAATGATTTCTTAAATGTCAGGAGCCCATTCTGAAATAGACTTGTGAAGAAAGAATTCAATTAGCATTCATTTTACGAAATTGAAAGAAAAGAGGGAAAAATCAATTGCTTCTTGTTTTAATTTTTCCCCATAATCTGTTCTCGGGCAAAAATATGAATAATTTGCGAGAAAAAGAATTGAATGCTTGAAGAATAAAAATAAATGATTTCCATTGTGAATTGGAATTTTTTTCTTCCATAGAAAAGAGGTATTAAATGAAAAATGATAATTAGAAATTAAAAAGTTGAATCTCCTTCTGAGAAATTTCTTTATTTGTTACATTATATTTCACTAAATAAAATGCATTCATTAAATTTCTTGGTTTTACATGAAAACTACAGAGCTTATAAATAGTTTTCTAGGAATTAAAGAATATTTTTCTTTTAATGTTTTACATATTTTGTAGTAAGCAGCTTCTAAGATAATATCAATAAATAATTACTTCTAGATATAAATAGATGAAGATTAATAGGGAGAAAGGGATTATTCTAAGAAATAACGTGTTGCAAAATAGCTTGGATTTTCGATTTAAATAAAAATAAGCAAAACAAAAATGTAAAGCACAATGACTGCAATTGAAGTAATAATTTGAAAATATTGATTTAGATAACTTCATTTGAAATAAATTATTATTAAATGTAAGAATTCAACTTATTAGTAACTACCCTAAGTAATATAAAGTTACTTGCTTAAAACCATTATTATGAATATTTTATATCCATTGCTAAGTAAGAATTTCAACATATATTTTTCCTTTTTTAAATCAAAATCACAATATCTAATTAAAATTTTTTCTTTTGGAAACCATAAGAGAATGCAAGTTTTTTAGCAATGAGTCCTTTGTCATTTTGATATTTTGTAACTTCCATCCTATTAATTATCATCCTAGAATTTCCATTTTCTAATGTTTTTATTGAAATCAAGTTGTAAAAGATACAAAAAGGAGCTCGTCAAATTATAGGTAGAGTAGCAAAATAAAAGAAGTATTTTTTTGAAAATACTTCTTGTTTGAAATAAGAGAAGTATTTTTTAAAACACAAGAACTCGTTTTCCTTATTTTTAATGTCGAAGTTATCTTATTTACATTGCATGACTCTTGTCATGATAGAAAATAGTAAATTATTTTGATATATATATATATATTAAATTTCAAACCAGTCAAAGCCAAGTTCAAATTTAACTATTTATTTTATTATAGCGGAGAAAGGGAGTATTTCTGCCCTGCGGAAAATACAACTCCCCTTTTTGATATACTGTACAAAAAGTCTTAAGAGCATGAGAGTAAGAGAGATTTTTCTCTTGCTTTGATTCTTATATTCTGAATTTTTCATAATAGACGTCATAGAACACGTGACACAAGATTAGGGATATTCCAGGGAATTCAAACTATAGATAGGCATTCTAGTGGAGATTACTCCCGATAATTTCCGACCATGAAAAAGATAATGAAACAAATTTTATGAGCGCGTGATAAAAAAATAAAGGATAATTTGGAATCAGGAAATAAAAATGAACTCTACTTTTGCATTAGGGTATGGCATTGAATAGAAAATTAAATTATTATTAAGAGAAATTATTAAATCAATGTTAAATTTCATAATTAAAAGCAACATAAAATAAGCTATAGAATTAGGAGGATTAGAACTATTCAGCAGAGGAAGGTTAATGACCGTCACAGTATGAAAAAAATATTCATTTTATAGTTGGTTAAATATCGCTTTACGTAATTTTAAACTCTTCTTGGCAATGTACTTTATTTCAAGATCTAATATCCTTGGGATATTCTTTATTGGTATCAGTGTTACATATTTAAAACACTAACTTTGTCATTATTTATTTAATGAATTTCAATGTATTCATAATAAAGGAATCTTTTAGTTTTCGGTATATAGTTTCGAAACGGTGGCATTGAACGGATATAACTTTATGACATGATATGTGAAAGTATTTAAATTCTAATGCTGAGGATGAATATTCTATTGAATAATTCTTTTTAAGAAAAATATTGTATAGAATAATTTTTTAAAATAAAATTTAAGTGATCAAGAAAATGTTTCGAAAATATATATCCTTATTTTCAAGTTAATTTAGTAGAACTTCCTCACACAATTTTGTATAGAAAGATATAATGTAAGCTGTTGAAATTAATTAAGGGAGGGAACAAATAAATGGAGTAAACCTTACAAAACAGTTGTGTTTAAACTCAAAATTGGAAGTACAAATTATCAACGATCCTAAAGAAGAAAGTATACAAAATATAATGCATAGGAAGTCAAGAACTTGGAGAGATGGTGTGAGGTATCATTTCAGACACCTGTGATTTTTTTTACTTCTTGCTTAAAGTTAGTGACATTAGTTTAGTTTGGCATTTACCACGTGATTTTTGAAATATCCCTGGATATTCCAACCTATAAAATTTACTTGAAATAAAAATGCCTTCTTTTCTGCTCTCCTGTGTTTTTCTGAAGTAATCGAAACTGCGCTGCTGATTATCTTGCCTTACCGATTAGAATAATATGCATTCTATTTGCCTCGCTTCAGCAGAAATGAATAAATAGTGTTAAAAAAGGAGTGATGGTTTTCATCAAGAATTATTAATGTATTTTTATAAGTGGTTTACGCAGCTACACACACACACACACACACACACACACATATATATATATATATATATATATATATATATATATATATATATATATATATATATATTTCTTAATAATCGTTTGTCAACTATAAGGAAATTATTTGGAAAAATAGAGAGAAACAAAACCTAATTAAATTGAACTAAGATAAATTTTTCTACTGACTAAAATAAACAGTTCTATTAACTAAATTAATGGATTGAGAATCTGCATATTCCGTTATAATTTTAAAGAGTGTTGCTATTCAGATTTCTCCGTTATTTATGTTCATTTACTGCCTTATTCTTACATTAGAGTTATGTTCAATTACTCGCTTATTCTTACATAACTTCACCACTTTCAATATAAGAATTTGCAATTTCTCACGTCGCCCGATCAATACTGAGACTTCTTTCCATATTTCAAAAAATAAATAAATAAATAAAAGGAAGAAAGCCAGGAGTTTTCTTTTCTCCCTTTCTGTATATTTTATTCTGCATATTTTTGTAGTGGCACTATAGATAAAGCAAGGAAAGATTTGCACGTTTTATACCTGTCATTCAAAATAAACTAGGTTTTGGAATGCAATTCTTTTATATATGTTTCTGTATTCTTTTTGGAGTGTTTTTATTTTTTCTTCTGTATCCTTTGCGACAATTCAACCGTGTTTGAAAAGTTGATAGGTAATATGTGTGACATTTTTGTAGACATATCTTAACATTTTAAACACATCAAATTATTAACAAAATGCACGTATTTCTTTTTCAACGAAAAATTCAAAAATCAGAACATTTATTGCTTAAAATATTTTCCTTTAAAATAAATAGGATTTTACTAACAAAGCAATTTATAATTTTTAAACTAGCATGCTTATAGTATACTTTAAAATAACGCAAGTCGATCAAAGTCTTGAAGAAATATTTTTGGAATTCTTTCTACTACAGTTCCAACTTTCTTTAAATTTTCTGAATTTTTACTAAATTGGCCTAGTGAACGTGGACGTTGTGAAGTGGTTCTGTAGATTCGTAGGTTCGAGCCCCAATGCTACTTTAGACTTAGTGCAGCCGGGGTTGATGCACGTTATGTAAGTCAATCCTTAAAGTCCCAGTGACGAGCTGTGGAATTTAGGAGAGAGATGTGCCAGTTCATGTGTTGTCCTCGTCAGTTCACCGAGGTTCAAAATTGCGAGATTACGGAAAAGATTTGATGTGGAAGGAAAGTTTTTGAAAATATTAATTGACGCATTAAATATTCATTAGATTTCTAAGAATATATTTGTTTATTTTTAATTTATATAATACCTCAAAATAAAAACTATGTAGGTAATTATTAATTTTTAGATCAAAATACAAATATTATACAAAAGTTAAACCGTATTAAATATGAAGCAAATGTATCAATAAGTGTCTAATTAATAATATTTTGTCATAATGCATGTAGTTCTGAAATTCGATTGCAGATAAAGCATTTGAAATTTTAACTGATTATAATTCGAGGGATTACAACATATTTTTAAAATGTTATATCCTATTTTCAATACATTTCTGGAAACTGAAAAATTTAAATTTTTATAATCAGTTTTATAAAGAATGATAAATTTGTCAACTCTGAACTTAGGAAGATATGTCGAAATAAAATATCAATTCCTTTACAAAATTATACAAGAAAAATAGCGAAGTAGCACATTCAATAGTTTACTTTATTTAACTAATTATTGATTGATGATCTCTCAAAAAGTTTTCAATGATCATTAATTACTTGTAACTTTACAAAGTAACTTTTGAAGTTTTAGCGCGTAACTTAGATTGTAGAAAATATTTATATCTGAAGGATGTATTAACAATAAATGATTTCCCAAATGTAACTATATTTAAGAAGTTATGCTGTAAATTATTGAAATTTTTAAGACATCTATATTTTACATACCTAAAATATTTTTTTTAAAAAAACATATTTCTTATGTTATTTCGTATAATTTGTTAGTAATGCAAATTAGTAAAAGTTATTTATTTATTTCTGAAAAAAAGAGATATCTACAAATTTAGTACAATATGGTGCATAACAAATACGAAGTTTTTACTCCGACCTTCCCTCAAAAATTATATTCAAACACGCATCTTCATCTTTCTGAAGTTTTATTATTACAAATTAAAATAGCTAGGGGTTTATTGAATTAAATAACCTTCAATAAACCTCCCTTCAACCAACCTCCCTTGAAATATGTCTTTTTTCGTAAAATTCGAGAAATCGTATAAATTAAAACATGTTTCTGCAATAAGTTCAAATGAATGGCAAGAAATGAACTGTACCGCAAGTCTTACGGACATTCTAATGTTATTAGTGCAGTGTCTTTATTATGATTGAGTGAGATTTAGCATTTATATATTTTAAAATCTCAAAAGACACATAAATAGAGTTTCGCCCCAAAACAATGGATCAGTATTAATCTGAAGCTTATTAGTTTAGTTTTTATTTACGTTTTAGTTTTTATTTTTACTAGAAGCAAACACGAGGGCTATTGGCGACTGACCTCGTAATTTTGAACCACGGTCAAGTGACGAGGACGACAATGAGCTGGTAACCCTCTCTCCTAAATTCCGCACAACATCAACGGGAGGACTTTGGGCCAAGACAGATTTAACGTACATCAGCCCCGGCTACACGGCGGGTATTTAGCGGCCAATGATCGAACCCGCGATTGAGCGAAAACCGCCGGCAGCGAATCCGAAACCGTGACCACTAGGCTACCACGACCACCTGAAGCTTATTAAAGGGATATAGTAATCTATGAGAAATTTTTTAATTAGACGTTTTGATGACAAATGTTTATATTTACCATATTTCAAAATACGTAAAATATGCATATCAGAAAAAAATCACTTTTAAAGTAACAATTAGTTCAAATCTTAATTTATTTCAAAACATTTTAAACTGCTACATTTTATACAAAATTTAGTACTTTGAAACTTTACTTTCAATTTGTTGAAAGTGTTTCTCATAATTATGTGCATGAATTTGCTTGCTGGCTGATCAATTGGTTTTAATAACGTTACACTAGAAGTAACATGAGGGCTATTGGCGACGGACTTCGTAATTTTGAACCTCGGCTAAGTGACGAGAAAGACACTTCAGCTGGCTCCAATCCTCCCCTAAATTCCACATCCCGCTAATTGGAGGACTTTGAGAATCGACAGACTTTCCGTGCATCAGTTTCTCACGGGGGTTCTTTAGTGGCATCAAAACCCGAATCTACGACTCGACAAAATCCCGCGACCATAATCACTAAGTCAGCGTGGCCGAATTTGTTTGCACTAATGTTATTTACCGTTTTATAGATTTTTTTTTATCAAGCACAATGAGAAACAATAAAGACAACTTTCTATTTTGGTGATTTTTTTCTAAAAAAAATATCTATTTAAATCATTTATCCCTGCACAGAACTATAAAAATTATACTTAACTATTAAAAAATATTTCAAATCTTTATATTGATTTAAAAAAAACAAACAAATTGTTATAAATGATTTTGATATTTTGCTCATTTTAGGATATTGTATCACATTCGAAAAATGTCGTAGTTTATCAATCGCATTATAATTATTTGACAATAAAGCGCAAAGTAAATGTAATATCCGTGAGGAATTCTATATGTATTATATATTCGGATATAGAATGATATATTCGTTTAAGAAATTTCTTAAGAATATATCAATTTGTGTTAGAATGTTAACCGATTTTTAAAATTTATACAATAAGTATAAATGATTTATAAGATTTTAAAAGGATAAATATAGTTACAAGAGCAATACATATAGTAATGATACAAACTAGTACTTCAGACAAAGAACTACAGTATTAAACACATTAATAAATCTCAAACATTTCTTCAGCTCTACATCTCAAGAATCTTTTAATGTTTGAAAATAGGTAGCGCCTTTGTTCAATGTTATAACATTTTCAAAGATATGCTATTTACTGAAACTATTTCTTTAAAATTATTCCGAAAGTAACATACAAAGGTGTTAAATTCTTTTTCCCACTGACAGTACAAATTTTAATGGGTATTACACTCTTATAACAACACTTTTATGTTTTCTTCCATAGCGACATTACCGTTCTATTGATCCTTTATTTTGGAATAAAATTTCAGATTCAAAAGTAATAATTTCTTTAATATGCTTATATCTATAGATTATATGCGTAGTTTACAAAATTCATAAGGAAAGTTACAATTAATTTAGAATTTTAGTATAAAATTTCTCCTTTAGGACTCATACTGTAGGGTTTTAAAAAGAAAAGGAAATATCGATTCTTAATAACAGAAAATAAAAGCATAAATTCCTTATAAAACAATGAAAGAGTAATAATTTTAAAACAACATTGGGTTGATTTTAAAATTGTATGGATTTCAATAGCAAATATATTATTAAAAGAGACAAGTTTTAAAGGGGCAAAGGGAGTTAAAAGGGGGGAGGGACAAATGTTTATGTGTGTTAAGATTATACAATGCATTTAACTAAGCAAATTATTTATTTCAAGTATATTTATAGACTGAATCCTGAATAAAATTAAATGTACTTCTCATCGAATTTGAATTCTCTCTCTAACAATAAGCCAAATGCAAACCCTCTTTAGAAATGTTGTTGCACCACATCAAAATTCCCTCTGAAAACATCACACGAAATATATTTGAGTTTTAACAGCCTCTCAGATTGAACCACATATTCCTTATAGCTGTTAAATAATTTCGAAAATGGTCCAATGATATTTCAAGCTAATGTATTTTCTATAAAGGAACAGTTCTGAATATACACCAATATCAAGGGGTACTCTTGTCTACTTCTACGTTTGAATCGTAAATGAATTAAAAAACATTTGTGAGATTAAATAGACTCTGTATTTTAATTATTTATGACTTCTTCTGAGATAGTGTTCATATTTTATAAATGAACCGTCTATTATAATTAATTTTTGGCGTGAAAACAGGATTTTTGAAGTAATTTTGAGCTTGTGATTCAAAAAAGTGCTCATATATAGTTATAAGCATCAATATTAATTTAAATGGAAGTATAAAGCTTTATTATAAATACGGATTGTAGCTAAAAATAATGATTTACCGCTAAAAGTAATTAAGAAATTATATTGAAGATATTTCTAAGCGCTTTCCTGTTCCATATATTATTATTAGTCTATTAGTTAAATAAACTTTACTCATAAATAGTTAATCTAATTAGTTATGAAAATTAATATCTTTCATAAATTTATCATTCCAGGAATTCCTCTAAAATGTTTTTTAAGAAATTTAATAAAATACTAATAAATCATCAAAAATAAAATTTAAGTGTTATATTGTAATTCTTTAAAGTGCTATGTCAATTAAAAGCACTACGAGGAATGTGGGTAAAATAACAGGACTGCGCATGTTCTAACCGTTACGCTTGGTATGAAGGAGTGGGAATTGATTGTATTTGACCATGATGCTTCCTGTGCAAGTGGCACGTTATTCCGTCCCTCTATCTAGTTAAATTCGTTGTTCATTCTTGGTTGAAAAAGAGGTTATTATTTCGAAGTGCTGCAATCATGATAAACTTAAGAACTGAGCAGCGTATAAATTTGAACTACGTGAAATTAAAAAAAAAAAAAAAAAAACAATTCAACTGTGTGAATATTTTTAATTGTTAAAGAAGTGGTTATAATTGTTAAATATCTTATTGCCCCGTAGTTAAGGTTTCCAGTGACACAAACAATTTTCGGAATATCGGCAGGTTGTTGAAGATGATAAACATTCTGGTCCACCTGTGATATCAAGAACTGATGAGAACATTAAAAAAAAATAATGAAATCATACATGGAGTTCAACGTTTATGTTTTGGAAGCTGTTAGATATTACGGACATTGAAAAAGAAACAATAAGAAAAATTTTGATTTAGGATTTGCATGCGACGACAGATTGCGCAAAACTGGTACAAAAAAATTAGACACAGAAGCAAAAAATGAACAAGAAAAACATTTGCTCCGACATCATGGGACACTTGACAGAAGATCCTGAGCTGTTTGAAAAAGTCATCACATGTGACGAATCGTGGAATTCTTAGTATGATCCTGAAACCAAACGACAATCCATGCACTAGAAGTCACTCACATCGCCAACAACCAAAAACGCTCGATAGAGCAAGTCCAAATTGAAGGTCATACTCATCGGGTTTTTTTTCAATATCAATGGTATCATCATGATTGAATGGGTATCTCAAGGCCAAACGGTAAACCAGCAGTACTACATTGAGATCCTGAAAAAGTTTAGAGGAAGAATAAGGCTAGATCAGAGGAGAAACTTTGCGTGGATTTCGCACCAAGACAACTCCCCGGAACACAATGCATTTTCTGTGAAACAGTTCTTGATGGACAAACGCATTACAGTGCTTGAACGCCCACCATACTCACAAAGATCTCGCCCCATGCGACTTCTACCTGTTTCCAAAAGTGAAAAGTGCATTGAGGGGAACACATTTCAGTCTGTAGAGAAGGTGAAGGCAAAAATGGCAGGCATACTGAAGACAGTGACACCTAATGAACTGCAGCACTGCTTTGAACAGTGGAAAATTCGTATGCCGCGATGTAATGATGGAGAAGAGGAGTATGTTGACCGGGACTGAAAAGTATTTGCATAGCGTTTTCAATGAAAACTATTTTTTAAGACGTCCTGTTATTTAATTGTCACACCCCGTATATCTGGAAAATATTATTTTATGCAGATATTTTTTTTAAATACAATACTTTTTAAAATTGAATTTAAAAGAAAGCGCGCTGTAACGTGCATGAAAAATCTTTCCAAACAAAACTAATGAGTAATACCAAAGAAATCGATTTCTTGATTTATTGATGTTCGCATTTATGCTATCGAATTTCTTTAATTATTTCTAACTATTGATTGCGAGAAATCAATAAATTTAATTAATCTCTGTGTTGAAGCAAACGTATTTCTCCATTATGATTCAATTATATATTCTTTTACCTGAATATTCTTAGTCATTACCCAAAATATTACATCTTCTGCGAAATTGTTCTTAGCAATTGCTTATTAACTAACACATTTTCTAAAAGATCTTTGCAAATAATATTGCACTATGGATCTAACTTGAGTATATTACTAGATGATTTTTATGAAAGGTCTATTTACTAAAAATCAAAAGAATTTGTTCTAAATCGTTGATGCAGTTATAGGTATTTTGCATTATGATTTAAATTGAATTTGTGCAAAATCCAGTTCTTATGATCACTTTGCTGATGGTTTTAGTGCTTAGTATTTTCTATGTCCTACTTTTTGTTCAATTCAATATGCTTGGAATATTTTCGGAGATTTTAAATAATTGCTTGAATAAAAGAATTATTCTGCTTCTGAGTCGAGGTGAAATTCAATCTTCATATAGTTGCTCCCAAATTCCCCGCTATATTCCAAACGTAATTAAGAGTACAAAACATCTGTTAAATAAAAAGGGCCTTTCTATGTTCATCTAAAATATTTTCTACAGTAAATATTTTTCTTATAAATCAATGTTTTTTAAAACAATTTCTTCAAAAATATTTTTAAAATTTTTATATAAGTGTCCGCTCCAATGTAAATACAATTTTTAAGTTTCTTAAAAAAATTACTAAAAGACTTGAAAATATTGAAAATAAAAAAAATATTCTCTAATGATATCAACTTACAATTTATTCTTTTCCCATAAAAAAAACTTTTTCTCGTTGCAAATAAAAATATTTACTAACGGAACGAAAGTAATTTAATAAATTAAATACCTGGATATAATAATTTTGAGCAGTTTACCAGCTTTGAAATATAATTTGTTTAAGGAATAAATTGTAAGAAGGTAAAATTTACAACGCGCCTTTCAATCAAATATGTTTAATTTTCCCTGGCATCAAATATTGTAAATCCCTGTTAAATACGCATTTCATTTCACTTTATTTTAAATTATAATTAAGTTACCAAAAATTTAATAGAATAATCTATTTTTCTAAACATTAATTTGGAGATAATCTTTGTCCTGTAATACTGCAAATATAAGTGAGTGAAAGGATATTTTTTTCGCACATTTTCATATAAACTGCCAAAATTATCTCCCAGAGTTTTAAATCTTTTTAGGAACACGCTCACAAAATATTAAAAAAAAATGTCTTACATTCATCATTCTTACCTCAAAATTTATTTAATTAAAGTTATAACATCCGATTACCTCCGATGTTATCTTGTGCCATCACTAATATCTAATATTAAACAATATGACACCAATAATTACAGAACCACCAAAACCACTTTCAACATTTATTAATATATATCCTCTAAGACAATAATAATATAGCTCTCCAGGTCAAGTTTATTAATACTTTAATTCAACCCACCAATAATAATTTAACAGCTTCTTACCAACTGCAAGACTGAATCTGGAACAACTGCTGAAAACACTAGAACAATTCTCAATCCGAGTGTTTTACACTCGGACCTCAACTCTAATCCTTAAGTCAGCTTTTCAATACTATAGCATTTAGATTCCACCTCCTCTCGTTGCAATGCCTCTCTGATCCTCCTTCTCCTCTCTTCTTCTCTACTCCTTCAGATGGAGTTTATATACTCCTTAATTTAACCGCTTCACTTCATTCCTAACTGCTTTGCATATTACATTCTTCATCACGTTTCATTCTTGGTTGGGCAAAGGTTGTTTAGCGAAAGCAATCAATCTCAATTGAAAAGTCCCCAAGGTTAGTGAAGAGAAACCGCGAATAGCCCAATGTCACAAAGTATCTAATTTCTTAAGAATATAGTTTTATCTTCAGAAATCTATTGCATTCATATTAACTATTATAATATTTATTTTTAGTCTTTGTTAAGTAATAAGTAAATTTTGTGTTACATGCATTTTTACTATCTTACTCTGAAAGAAAATCGCTCATTTTTGTAACACGGGGATGAAGAGGAGAAACAAGAAATATTCAAGTAAATACGTGTTATAAAAGAAAGGAATATGTTCCAGTTCATTGTTAAAGGGAAAAAATAGCGTCCCCAGGTTTTTTATCTAAAGTTAGAGATGGAAAACCCTTTTACAGTTAAAGCTCCTCTAACACCTAATACTGCAATAAAGGAATCCAATTCACCTAGTGAAATGCTACAAATTTTTATATTTAATTTTGATCTTGCTTCTAATTATGTATATTTCTTTATGATATTCAAAATTTTATCATTTATGAAAAGTCCTTAGGACTGCAATTAGCAATATTTTATTTAGAATATGGTGTAGGTCCCGGATTTTGTTGCCACTAATTCGTTATCCTTCTGCTCAGTTTACAACAGGGAAAATATTCTTTTTACTGAGTTTCTAACCTGCAACAATGATAAAAAACATTTTACAACAAACCAATGCATATATACGATAGCTTCCAATTACAAATGCTCAAACATCTGTCTAACAGGTACATTGCAGATGTGTGGACACACCCTCTTCTCATTCTCGCTCTTTTGCAAAAGAAAAAAAAAACAGATGCAATACATCTCCTTATACAATTCTTTTGTAACTGAAAAATATAGAGTTGAAATAAAAGAAAAGGTAATAATCTTGTTTGTGTCAGCTATGACCCCTATGTTAGTTCTAGGTATACAGACATATAAATAAAAAAAAGTATTCTTTAGAATTGAACTAAATTCGTTTTAAGACATTAGATTGAATATTTAGGAAAATTCAAAAAATTAGTTAAACTTAATTCTAAAATACAACTGTGGAACGAGCTATTGCTTAATTATTTGACAATGAATATGATCTTTGAAAATAGAATAATATAATATAAAATCATAACAAAATGTATGTAGTTAAATGGAAATCACTATTTTATTTATATTTTCAGAAGTAAACTGACGCAAAGTGCATTGTCATAAAATAATTTGGTAATGTATAAATTATTAGCAAGAAATACTAAAAATAATCTTGCAATTACAAATCAATAAGAAATAAAATAACAGATAAATGCAATTTTCTAATAGCGATTAACTCTAAGAAAATTGCAACAGACGATATACACTATTCAAAATAGAAGGAAATTTTGGCCAAATGCATATGTAAATTTCGTGGAATAAGGGATTAAAACATTTATGCAGATGATACGAAATGTAAGTCGGTCATTTTGTATGAGAGAGATAAAAGTGATAGAAACTACAAATGAACCAACAGACGTTACATTATCTAACCTATGGAATCCATACGTACGAATGGATGCATCCGAAGGAATGTGGTGTAACCTGCATAATAAGATGCTCTCAACAATTTTCGGAATGTGCAACAAGCTTTCGATGCCGCAAAATCTCATAAAACAGTTTCACGAGGATCGGTGGAAATCGGCTTGATCCCAACCCATCCATTACGAAAGATACCAATGCTGGCAATTGTGAATTACGAGTTGGGAGGGAATAAAACATTAATAGACAAAAATATATAGAATTTCTTGAGCATAAGAACTGAGTACAGATATACACAAAATTTAAACCTTTATCTGCGAAATGGAACGTTTTTGTTGTTTTCTCTGTGAAATTGGACAGTGAGAGGAATTGAAAAACAGTTTACACTAACTCTCTGTTGTGGTTTAGTGTTAAGAATTCTATATAATTGTGGTTTTCTCTTAAAAGAAAATTAGTGCTATTTCATGTAGCTTTTATCAAAGGGAAAATATTACATATGTATTACAAATTCTACAAATAAAAATTATCATAGATAATTTTATTCAAAAAGTATAGCTCTTTTAAAATGGATATCAAAATGACGATAACTTGCGGAAATCCATTCAATGAGTTGACTGAATACCTTGTTTCATTCCTCATTATACTGCAAAATATGCAAAGAAAAATAAAAAAAATAAAGATTACTGTATTTCACTTGGGCTTAATAACATTTAATTGAGAGTTCGAAGCAGTACATTAATCATATAATACTAAAAAGAGATACAATGCAAAAAAAGTTTCTCCATTTCAAATGTGTATAGTTTCATTCTTTTAAGACAACTTTAAGTATATTTGTTTCTTCCTAGCTTAGGCTTCTATGTATTCATTCACCTTGATTACGTTTCCTCAAATACACTTACTGCGCGAGTCTCCAATATTTAATACGGTGCTTAAAGAAAAGTTAAGTCGCTATAAACGAGTTTGATAACCATGTCGTGATACATGGCATTGCGTTTTGTATATATTTCCGCTAACTAAAATTTTTAACAATTAACAAAACACATTAAATGAAAGATAATTTGAAGATAATACAACAGGATTTATACAAATGTTTGGCTTACAGTTTCTAGTTTTAAGCAACTAAATTAGGATTAAAATTATTTTTCTCAAAAACGCGGGTGGAAGGGGGTATATTGTTCACACCAACTCACCGAATTAAAGATTGCGATGGTGTCGACACCAAGCCACTTGGAATACTGATGGCCTAATGTAGGATTGAGTTTTATTCTCTTCATGACTGGTTTATTTCTCTTCTGATGATAGACTCAGGGTAAGATCATTTAAGAAAAAGAGCTAGTCTGAACTCTATTTTTGAACGCCATTCCACTTATCAACTTAGCATAATAGTTTGGCCATCAGGCACGATAGAATCACTATGATAGAAGAACATTGACAGCACAACCATGCGTCGATGCAGGTTATGCTTCCTTACATTCAGCTCTCGTAAAACAATGTTTTCCATCAATGTAAGGTGTGATGGTATATGCATTCAGCATCAGACAAACCTTATAGCATGTCCAGTACCTTTCTTGACCTGAAATGTCTCCTAATCTCTCATTGAACCAGTCTATCTATCATACGATTTATTCTCGTTTGATTGATCTGTTCTAGCCTCAGGCGGATGTCGATCTATTGAAGATGTTTGAGAACTTATGTAACTTACGTAACTATTCGCACGGAAATCGAATCTGCACTTCATAGGGTTTCGACTGCATCACCTCGATAGGTAGTCTTAATTCCTAATAATCATCTTGAGTTTTGTTTTTTTGAATTAAAATTATTTTCTTGTAAATAAAATTACTTATTTCTATTTGCGCTCTCTGTCCATGTTAAAATAAATTTTCTATGCATTCTATCCACTATTCCATGATGTTAAATTTTCGATATCTCGGTAAGTGTATATAAAATTAATATTATATTAATACGACTTTTTTCGCGCCTCTTAGATGAGCCTTTAATGATGTGAATATAAACATTGAGAGAACTCTGAGTAAATAATTAAATTTTAATAAATTTATGTAAGGTAGATGCTTCATTAGATAAAGTGTAATATCAAAATTGTAGCATGTTCATTAACTATATCATTAACAAATCTTTCTAATTATTACATACTGTATTAAATTCTTCGGTTATTGGACTAAATTTTAAAGATAAAATACTTAAATGGATTGATACTAAGTAATATATTTAAACATAATTTTGGACCTGCAAAGCTTTATTATTCCGTAAGATTCGCTTGGCCGGTTCCTAAACAAAATCAGTTATAGAAGTTTAAAAATAAGTGGAAAATTCATTCAAAATATGTATGATTTGTCATTAGCACACCTTGTTCTAAGTGACAAGAAAGTGATATCAATTTTATAGAACTGAACAAAAACTTCTTCAATTAAAAGTAACAATATTTAAAATAAAAAAATGCAGTAAATATTTCTGCACTTGACTAAAAAACTCCTACAGGGAGATTTAGAACATAATTCATGTGTAATAATAGCGCTTAAATGTTTTTTATTCATACTTCTTGAAAAAAGCTAAAAAACATTTATAACATTTTTTCCTTTTCTTGGAGAGTTTAAATAATTTGGTGTCTGTGAGTCCGTGAGTAGTTCAATCATTAAATTAAGTAAATATTTTAGATACTGATTTCTCGTTTCAAGTAAATAAATCGAATCAAACTATGAACTTCAATATAATAAAAAAAGTGTTCGATCAATGAAAAACGGCCAAAAATAATATCGAATACAGCTATGCAAATATCAGATTTTAATAAATTAGACAAACAACTTATCTTTTTCTTTGTGTCTTACTCAACTCATTAACCACAAGAGCGAAACTCAATATTTATATTCGGATAATGATCTTTCCCACCACACCCACGCAATTTTCTGCGAAAAAAATGGCAACATCTTTACTTTGAAGCAACTGTCGGTAAGTATTGATTGCTGTTGGGGGGAGGTGCTCATTCCATAGTGTCTGCACGCA
>BMAW01037482.1:46563-59474 GCA_019974015.1 Nephila pilipes
CTAATTTTTTTTTTTCGAGCCTTTGATCGACTTTTAATGGGCTCTTTCGGTTTTAAAAGTAAAACATTCTTTTTGAACAATCGGTTCTAAATTGGATTTTTAATCTTTCAGTTCCAAGATATTATATTATATATTTTGACGGAAATTTTGACAAAACGCTCCTCTGTGCAACAAAACAGGATATGGATACGTAACCGAACGAAGTACACCAAGTGTGTGTGTGTTTTATGTAAAGATTTCGCATAAAGCTAATTTAATTCCCTAAGTTTATTTATTCTGTAACTCAAAAGTAAGGAGTTCAATTATATTTTCTGATGGAATTCGAAATTATCCTTTTATGTATTAGGTAGCGCACACTTAAGATCTGCTGAATTCACCTTTACCGTAAACATAAATCTATCAAAATTAATCCCTACTAGACTGGGAGATGTCATGTTAATACATAGGAATACAAAATGATTTGGAAATATCCCCAGGTATCCTTATCTATAAAATCAAATACGGTAAAAAGTTCCTCTCTTAAACTCTCTTTCAATCTTTCAATCGAGATGGAGGGGCAGCGTCTCTTGCTTTCTCCATTGTAGTTATGTATACATTGCCCTTCTCACTCATCGAAATGAATTATTAATCTTACCTGTATGATGAACTTGAAATTCGTATTTTTTTTTTTTTTTGAAATTCGCATCTTTTTAGCATAGTCATTAATCTTTCAAGTCAATTTAAGTTTGAATTTTTAAAATACACACAAACACACATATACACTCTTTAACAAAAAAAACGATGCACCAAGAAGGAGTTGACCAATGGAGACTAAAATTGGCGGATAGAACAATTATGTACAGAATAGCAAATGATTTAAATTTCAGAAAAATTGAAAGATTTATTTGAGAGTTACATAGTTATAAAATAACGAGCTCGATAAGGTGTTCACCAACCTCTAGCCTGAATGCAAGCTACCATACACTACGTGGCATAGAGTAATAAATATCCCTAATGGTCTACTGTTGTATTTCTTGCTGTATTTGCTCGAATTGTCGGGCGAGGTCATCAACATTCCCTGGTAGATGCAGTCGCCTTTCAATCATATCCCAGATATGGTCGATTGAATGATCTGCTTGGTCAAGGAAGTGTTTGACAAGCTGTAAGAAAGTTGTAAATGTCTGCAATTATCTTGCTGAAAATAAAGGCCAGGGTACTGCAAAACGAATGCTAACGCAACAGGTCTCAGAATGTCGTCAACATATCGCAGTGCTGTAAGTGTGCCTCTAATGATGACCAAAGGGGTGCGGCTATCGAGGGAAATGGCATCTCAGACCCTAACTTCTGGTTGAGGGCAAGTATGGAGTGCAATAGTTAAAGCAGGATCGGCACGCTGTCATGAGTGTCTCCAGACATGTCTTCGATGATCGTCAGGACGCAGTCGGAAGCGGATACGTCGCTAAACACTATACGTCCCTAGTCAGCATCATTCAAACCTGATGGAGACAAGCACTACAATAATCTGGCTCGATAGTATGCAGGCGTGAGTGGCATGTGGTGTAGCGGTCAGAAAGAGCATAGATTTCGCTCTATCAGCCATCTGTGAATGGTCATGGTGAACACTCGTGTGTGGGTCGCCCCTCTGATGGTTGATAACGATGCATCAGGCGTTTTGACAGCTGGTATGAGAATCACTTTGTCCTCCCGATTTGCTGTGGCCCTAGATCGACCACTACCATCATGTCATTAAAATCTGCCATTGTCCACTCATTATTGCCAGCCTCTTCTAATCGCCGCATCCCTTCAACCCATATTACGATCAATTCTCGAGAAACCCATAGGGGCCTTGTATTTTGACAGAATTGTTAAGAAAACTTTGAGAAAACAAGTTGCTCGTAATGAGCTCAAATCCTGCGGACGAGGCATTTCTTGAGTCGTTAAAAGGTATCCTAAATCGCAATGCTACAGAAAACTGGACCATCAGATTGAGAATCGCTTATTATAGACACCTGTTGAGTGCCCAATTCCAATGCACTGTACCTCCGGCTATTCATTCATTGGACACCAAATTTTAATCATTTGCATGTTCGATCTAAATGTCTTTGCATACGAAATTTCACTACAATGGGGCTACTCCTTCTTAGTGCGTAGTTTTTTATTGTTGTTATATTGTGTATCTCTCTCTATATATATAATAGTAGAATTTCTCGATTTTGATTTAAAAACTTTTGATAACAGACTAGTTAGTAATATATATATAATAAAAGAGGGGGATTAGAATTCCGTGTAATTAAAATTCTTTTTGGAACACTAATTTACATATGTCTATTTATAAGAATATTTTATTAAAATTTATACTAAGTAGTAACAAACTAACCACACATAAAATAGACAAGTTTAACAATATTAAAAACTTTTCAGCAATCGTTTAGAGCATGATTGATCCATAAATTTCTAAAATACTTATATAAATCATAAATATATTAGATATCTTGGTGAAAAATATATTAAAAATCTTATTGAAAACATTATACAAATACTTTTTCGACCCCTTCATCATACTGCCCTTCAATATCAATACATCTCTGCATACGGTTTTTCCATTATGTTACAGGTCATTAGGTGTCACCTTCTTCAGTAAGTCTGCCATTTTTTCTTTCACCTCTTCTATAGACTGAAAATGCATTCCCTTCAATGTACTTTTCTGTTTTGGGAACAAGCAAAAGTCTCAAGGTGCGAGATCTTCGTGAGTATGTTGGATTCTCTAGCGCTGTAATTCGTTTGAACATCAAGAACTGTTTGACAGAGAGGGCATTGTGGACCTTTGCGTTGCCTTGGTGCAAAACTGATGTGTTGTTGCTTCACAGATCTGGCCTTTTCTTTCTCACTCTTCCTCTAAGCGTTCTCAGGAACTCAATGTAATAATGCTGGTTTACCATTTGTCCTTGAGATACCCATTCAATCGTGATGATATCATTTAATATCAAAAAAATGAGCATGACCTTTAGTTTGGACTTGTTAATTCGATTATTTTCAGTCCTAGGTAATGTGGGGTTTTTACGAGTACATGGATTGCCGTTTAGTTTCGGGGTCGTACTGAAAAATCTACGTTTCGTCGCATGTGATGACAATTTCAATCCATTTAGGATCTTCTATGAAGTGCTCCATGATGTCAGAACAAATGGTATTCTTCTGTTCATTTTTTGTTTGCATGGTTGGTTTTTGGTACCAGTTTTGAGCAAATTTTCGTCACATGCAAATACTCCGTCAAAATTTTTTTTGTTGTCTTTTTTTCATTGTTCTTAATATCTGACAACATTCAAACGTCAGTCATTGTGTACAATTTTCTTAATTAACCACCCAAAGGGCCACTATTTTAGATTGGAGGTTTTGGCATTCCAGATCATTCTCCAATTTTTTATCGTTTGCTTTAATTTTAATTACATTTAACTTAAATACATTCAATTTAATAATTTATTGTTTCTTTTAATTTTAAAATCGGAAAAGTTTTATGTTGTCCATTTACCGGTATTTCATCGTTTAATACATATATTAAATTACGTAAATCAATAATAATTATTTAAAAAAGCTAAGCCTTAATTGGCTAGATCTGTTCTTTGAAACACTTTGCATAGAACATTTAAATTAAATTAATTTTTTTTAAATATTTTCCTAAGTTCTTGATATCACAGGTCCACCGGAACGTTCATCATCTTCAACAACCTCCCAAACTTCCGAAAATCGTTTGTGTATTTCAAAAATTTTATTAAGTTACATGCAATTATCTCCAAAACCCTCCTTTTACAATTTAAAACATTCAGTTGGAGTTTTCTTAAGATTTCAGGGGGAATTTCAAATTTTTGCGCTGCTCTATTTTTAAGTTTTTCATGACTTTGTCACACCAACACATTTCTCAGAAATGGATAAAAAACAAACTGAAATAGATCGAGGGACAGAATAATGGGCCACCTGCATCGCAAGGATCAAGGTCCACTTCATTCCATTCCTACTACTCCACACCAAATCTTAACGGCTAGGGCATGAGTTGTACGGTTATTTAACTGGCAGACCTTACAAAATTGGCATATGTATATATATATATATATAAATGTTAGTGGTAATAGATTTTACAGCAGAAGTAATCTGTTGTTGAAATTCAAACAAATTTGTGGGTAATGGTTGCTCATACACTTTATCTTTTACATAACTCAAAATGAAGAAATCTCATTGACGCCGTATCAGGTGACTTAGTTGGCCAGTTGTGTAACATCAAGTTATCCGGTCCACAAGGCCCCATCCGATTGCAAGGAAGCTCCACGAAAACTACTAAAACAGCTTTTGTGAAACAGCATACAAAGAACACACAAGATCCATCCAATTTTCACAATATAAAACTTCTACTTAATACATCCAGTAAATTTTACAATCATTCATTTTCATGGAATTGCATTAATATTTCATTTTATTCAGAAAAATAAGAGCTCCTTTTCAAATTCGTGGCTATGGACTAATTATATTTTAAACATTTTACCTGTTTATGGGATTTATTTAAAACAAAGAAAATAAATAAAAAGTATTAGATAAATGTAATTCTGTAGCAGAAAAGAAAGGAAAATAATGAGCTCTTTTCTCAATGGGTAAAATGAAGAAGTTTCATATTTTTAGATGTGAATGAAAAATTTGTTTAAATAGGATTGATATATTATTAACAGTTAATGGTAATATTATGTGTTTCTTATCTTTCATATCTAACATTTCCATTAATTTCTTTAGACTGTGTTATTGCAATTAAATGATTAAATGAAAATTGATGATTACAGAGGCTCAAAATTATAATTCCTTACATACTATGCACGAAATCAGTGCTTGTTCATTAAAGTATTATTATTAAACAAAAATAAAGACAAAATTCAAAACTAAGTTTCCTGACGTATTGAAATCTAAAGTATACATTGATAAATGAAACATGAGTATCAAAGCAGCTCACAAAGGCGTGAAATAAATACTTTGAATGTTGATAAAGTATTTGAATAAATTCATCGATTATTGATAAAGCGATTAAAAGTACTCACTTTCGAAAATTCTTTGAAAACAGTAGAAAGTATTTGATTCATTTACGATTCATACTTTATTAACTCATTAAGAAGGTAAAATAAATAATCAGAAAACTTTTAACTAATTCAAACAGAAAGTGCCTCTGTAAAAGTGTGTTTCCTTCATTCCACAGTTAATAATTTTCTGAGGGTTTCTCAAAATGGATTTGGAAATATAATGCGAATTTATGGGGTTCTTTCACAAGAAGACAAATGTAATATTATATAAATTTAAGCCTTATTCAGGCAAAGAGTAGAATGTCTGATTCTATATCACTCGTTTAAATATAATCACACTTTGCAATGCAAAAATCATGAGATCCATATGCGTCTTTTATTATCAACAATAGCTTCTAACCAACGACTTATAACCCTAATTGTAATTGTTTAACCCAACCAGCATCTACAATCCCTTGAAAAATACAATTATAAATGTATAAAATAATGTTCTATTAATGTAATGTTCCTTATTAGTAATGTTTATTATAAATGTATAAAATAATGTTCTATTAATGTAATGTTTCTTATTAATAATGTTTATTATAAATGTATGAAATAATGTTCTATCATTGTAAAGTTTCTTATTAATAATGTTTATTATAAATGTATAATATAATGTTCGATATTACATAAGTCAGTGAGGTGGACGTGGTAGCCAAATGATCAAGGTCGCAGACTCCCGCCTGGGGTGGTTTTCGAAGAGACAAGGGTTCGAACGTTGAGGACACTGACGACCCTCCCTGTAGATGGGGCTAATGCACGTTATATTAGCCAAAATTCAAAGTCTTTCCTTTGGCGTTGTGTGGAAGTTTAGAGAAGAAGGTACAAGCTCGGCTATCGTCTCCATTACTTCAACGAGGTTCAAAATTACCAGTTCCATCGCCAAATGCCTTCCTGTTGCTTATTAGTAATAATAATTCATCCTCATAATCTCATCACAAAGTCAGTTATTCTGTATTGTAGCTATTAAACAGGGAAAAAAAAGAGAGAAGTAAATGATTGTTCATTAAGTTTCCACTAAGAATCTACAAAAGATCTTCTGAAGTCTTTGGTTAAGGCCTTCGAAAAGAACGTGGCACTTGTTTAAAATATATAGTTCCATTAGCCTGAAAGTTTGCATCAGAATTTCTTACGAGCTTTAAAAAAAAATTATCTGACTGATTGCTATTTAATGTAACACTTTGAATCAATGCGAAGATTATTGGTAATTTTGAGCCACGGTCAAATGTCGAATACGATACCTGAACTGACACTAATTGTTACATCACGATACCATGAGGACTTAAGACTCCCAAAAGGTATAACGTACATCAGCTTCGCTATACGATTGATCATTAGTGGAATGAGTAATCAAATCCGCGACTCAAATTAAATAGCTCTGGCCCTGAGCTCTTCATAAGTTATACTCGATTGCCGCCGGCTGTAAAATGAAATAGGAGAGTTACTGTTGAGAAAAATGCATTTACAAAAATATACAAGTCTCTAAGAGACAGTAATTAACTGCACTGTCAAGAATGAGACGCAGTAAAAATTAATTACGTGTTATGATATTCTATTTCGGATTAGTAGTTGTCTTGTATTGACTTAATAAAATTGGAATTTGATAAGCTCATTAAAAATTCAATAATATTTGAATTTTCAAAACTTTATTAAATTTTCTTTGTAAAGTCAAAAAGTACTCTTACTTTCATTCATCTAGATCATATTCAAATAAATTTATTGACCCTCTAATTGTTCATTAATTATTACTTTTCTACAAAAAGTTGACGAAAAGCCTAAAACCCTTATAAATTGAAGAAATAGTAAATTTTAACATGTCTTGTATGATGATCCACTAAAACTTTAATCAAATCAATGCATCACCAAGATATAATGCTCCATTTTCGAACTGTATACCAAAACTGTAATCAATATACAATCTATGTGTCTGATAATATACCTATACATATCCTACATTCTAAGACTTATTTATAAGCGTGGGATTGAATTCATAATTTCCTTTTATCTATAAAGCTGATAAATATAATATGTTATCAAAAGATTCGGATGTTTTATAAATATTTTAACTTCATTAATTTATTAATATATAGACGCCATCAATGCATTAAAATACAATTCAAAGCTCTAAATGTTGTGCACTTTCGAAACAATAATAGAAAAAAAACACTTTAAAAATGTAATCATTTTACAATACGATTTTCCTACTATTAAGCAGTTAAATCGTTTCTGAAATCCATTCCGATGAAATACCTTCGGTGACACAAAGAAACACTGAACTATAAACTCAGAATTTACTGAATACCACAAATGCAATTTGTCAAAATTTAAGAGCACATAACTAAAATTTCCGACTTCGGTGAAGAATAATTGCTGACAACTTGAAGGAATTGATGATTCCCAAATTGTTCCAAAGATTTCCGTACTTTATCTGATCATAAAATACCAATTTTCACTTTTCCCCATGCGTGAGCCTCGTAAAAAAAATTGCCTTTGTCAATACTGATTTTACTTGTATTGATTTTCAAGCTTCAAATGATCTAGGTTAATCGTTTATTAGAGTAAAGGCAATAACACAAATTCTCAATAAAATCAAAAGTTCAAAACTATTTGTTATCAGAACCAACGGAAAATAAAACAATTTTTAAGAAATTCATTACTTTCTTGGAATTTATTACTTATTCTCAATATTATTATGCTTTAAAATAGAAAAATCATGAGAATTTGTGATTCTCAACTTATATTATGGATCAGGGTCTTTTTTCTCGATGTCAATTAATACACACGTGTTTGAATTAAGAAAACACCATTACCTTGAGAGTATAGTAGACGTCATGGATTAGAATAGGAATAAATATAAATGATGAACATCATAAATGACTTAAACCAAAAGTGAAATTAAATTATAATTGCTTAGTTCCGCTGGACATTTTATTTTGAATGTTAGGAATGCAATGTCGATGAAATTAGATGAGTTATATTCATACAACAAGATTTTAAGAAACTCTGTTCGGAATAAATAATTTTTTTTAAAATTAAAAAAGCATTTCATTACGAAGTTGAATCGAAATTATTTCGACTCAATTTATAATGAATTATTTTTCCCACATAAAAAATCATTTCCTGAAAACTTAGAAATTACTTTTATGATTTTTTTAACCAACAATATCTCTCACCTATATATCATAAATTACATTTCCAGTCAGTGAATTTGTGTTTTTTTTAAATCGAAACTAAATAGACACATATATCTTTTTCTTTATTTCTTTGAAACCTTTTGGTTGCATTTCTTAAAGAAAGGTCTTATAAAAATTATCGAAAAAAAATATAGATCCCCCAAAGAAGAAAAATAATGATTAGCTTTTAAAACTAAATTATTACTCTTTGATCTCAGAATTATGAAAGATTGAAAAAATTTCTTGTAAATACTTTTTTGATAACTTCCTTTATTTTTTCCAATCACATTTGACTAAAATAGAATATTTATTAAGACTATGATTTCATTCAAAAACTAATCAATAGTAAAAAATATTTTTAAACACAACTGTGCTTCGGAAATTCTCTTTATCTGTATTTTATAGTATATTTTCAAAGATATGGAGAAATGTTTTATAATTTGTTATAATTTACCATTAAAAATAACTAAAATAAAATACGATGGGATATACAAAAAAACAAAAATAGTAACAAAATCCAAAAAGTTCCATGCAAAGTTCAGCAAAGAACAGATTTAGCGACCCAATGTGCGCTTTTTTTATATTTATTATAAAATTACTCAATTAAATATATGAATTAATGTAAACGAGGGAATATCGAGAAATGGAAATAGTAAGCTTTCTGAGTATTACAATTAAATGAAACAATAAATTATTAAACTGAATATTGTATCAGCTACATGTAATTAAAATTAAAGCAAACGATAAAATATTAAAATTGAATATATTTAAGCTAAATGCAGTTAAAATTGAAGTTAATTTTAAAAAAATGAAACTTGATCTAGTACGCGAAAATTGATCCAACTAAAACAACTAGTCCCTTGGTTGGTTAATGATCTATACAATAACATATAAAAATGAAATTTTGAATGATAATGTTATTAGATTTTGAATGTTTCTGTTACTAAACCGTGAAATACTTATGTCCTTGTGTAATTCACATTGGTGGAGATTTCAAGAAAAACAGCTAATGTATTAAGTAGTAAACCACATGTTTGTAACTATAGTAAATTGTAGTTTCTTTATGAGAGAGATACAGAGAATTTTAAAAGAAAATGGATTTTAAAAAAAAGTTAGGAGAAAAAAATGTTTTTTCATAGAGATATGACTGGCTAAACTCCATACAGAATGATATTGCTCGAATATAATGTTCTTAAAAAATAGTTCGTGGAATGCACAATTTAAGGACATTAAAGTGTTACAACTCACTGTTGTTTTCTTTTTAAAATTATTTGAGGGCACCATTTTATTTTGTAACAGTTTCCAAAAAACTTCATTCTTAGAAATATATAATTTTCATTTCTATGCCAATATCTGAATGAATATGTACCAGACATTTAAATTATATCTCATTATTGAAGTGAATATAAAAACAGAAAACTTCATGATAAAAGAGTATTTTTTTTAAAAAAAATATTTCCAATTCTATAATGAATTATCACATTATATTCCATGTTGGTTAATTTCGATTGCATATTACAAACTCAACAGATTAAAACTAATAATTCCCTTTATTAGCGTTTTAAGTTCACGTGAGAAAACATAGTAAAACGAGAGCACTTTAGCTAAATTAACGAAAAAGTAATACCTGCGGAAAATTAGAATACAGCAAAGAGTTTCTATTCTAAAAAATGTAATTATGACACACTTACTTTTTTTGAATAAATATAAATTTAATGGAGAAAAAAAAAGCTTCAGATGCTTATAATCTCAGCCGGAAAGATCTGAATTGCTATACAAAATGCAATTGCTAAAGCAGCAAATACAGCAAACGATTTTTAAACAAAAAATAATCAATAGCTGTTTTATGAAAACGATAAAATTCTATAACCAAAAGATATTTTGAAGATGTAATTATTTTGAATTTATTACATTAAATAATGTCATCTATGACATTATGAAAATGCAATTAATAATTGGAATTTATTACATTAAATAACGTCAACTATGACGTCATTTGAATGACTGTGGCGTCATCTAGTTGTCTGAAAATAAAAAACTGAACAATTGAAAATTTAATTTTCATCTATTTTATAAAGATTATTCGATCCTTGTAATAAAAAATGAAATATTTTCCAGCATATATCAATCAAGCAGAAATGCATAGCTTTAATATACAAGCTTCATTGGGAAATATTTTCATAAATCATTTAATACCAAATGCGTTTGGTGTGTATGTTAATTATCTAGAAATACAGTACTTCTCGTAAGTCTTATTTCGGAGTATTTGAACGTCTGTATACTTCTCAGCTATATTGCAACAGAAATTCCAACAAACATATACGCAGTCTGCAGAGGATAAGTGTTCTCTAGAGCTCCAGAAATGTGTATCCTCAATCCGATGGTTGAATCGTCACTGCTCTCAGGAGAAAACGAAGTTATTAATGGTCATAAAACACAACATCCGGAGCTCCATTTTCGGAATCCGTTCTCAATGAGAAGCCATTATTTCTCCGAAAGGATGAAAATATCACGAGAGATTCCGCTCGAGCGAATCGTTCTGAATGTAATGTTTATGTTGTGGCTTCGGAAATGGTGATGGGAGTAAAGAGAAGGCTTACAAAATGAGACAAATAAATTGATTTGGTAGCTAATGCTTCATTTATTCTTCCATTAAAAGGGAATGTATTTCTAAACAAAACAAATTTTTTCACTAACACTGATATTTACACTAAGTAAATAAATTTCTTCTATGTTTATATAAGATAAATTTACACACTTTGTTAGAATAAAAGCATCTATTGTAAGGAATTTCTTCCAATTTGTAACGCAATGATTGCCGAATTATTGCATTCAATACTTAAAGAGTACGTAAATGATTTGTAATAGGGATGCAAACAAAATGAGAAAAAAAATTAAATTTTGGCCCATTACTTCTAAAATTAGTACCACCAATGTAAAATTCAAAGTATTTGTTTAAAGGCTTTGCAAGAAACCGGTTAGCATCTATATGTTTATATAAACGAAAATCGTGATCTAATTGGAAAAAATACTATCTAACTTAACTATTACTAAAAAGTTATAATCAGTTAAAATATTCACATTAAGAATTAGCGGAAATATTTATATTAACTAATATATATATATATATATATATATAACTTACACTTCTGTTTGTTCCTTGTTTAACTATGCAACTGGAATCTATCTAGTTGTATTACTATTTCATTAGTTTCTTAAGTATAACGTATAATTTAAAAAATTAAATAATTTTAATAATGAGAAATGATTATTTACAAAATTCAGGATCAAAAATTGTTTTAAATTTATTCCGATTTACAACATTTCTCTCAGCCCAAACCAGCCCAAATAAGAAATTGGGGTGCTTTTAAATAATGAAATAATGAGTTAATTATGCAGAGCTGAGTTGAACATGTTGAGTTTATTTTATGCAATAAAGCTTTTATCAATTTCTTTTGAATTACATTTTGCAGTTACTCTTGAATTAGTTCAAAACGTTTTACTTTCATTCATTTTCTTATCCTTCAATTTTGGTTAAACTTAAAGTTATAAAATGAATTTATAACATCCTCAAGCTCTAAAATTTTCTTACAAAAATATTATTGTAATTTAAATAAAGACTTACTCATAAAATTTCTACTTTAAAATTTATCCTCTCTGTCTACATAAATTTTTATATTGTCTTCTCAAAATGTAACACATGTCGGAATTAACTTGCGTCGCGATTACAACCTACAAGAACAGTTGCTTATCACTGAGATATTGAAGCCGCATCGACTCCCATCCTATGACTGTCATGTGCATTTGAAATCAATAGATCCGGAGAGACAGGCAGATCACCATGCAGTATTTCAGACTTCTGGTCACTATTCCCTAGTAGTGAACACACATTGTCTAGGCATACAACCAAGACACGTACCCTGCTTCAGGAATTGGGTCATTACTAATCGACAGGTTTCCTTAAAAACAGTGTGGCGACGTCTGCAATACAACCGAATGTCATCTCGGCAATAATTGTTGTGGTATCTCTTTACGCTGAACTAGTAGATAAGCATCTACACTAATCTGTTTTGCGTCATTATAACGAAATAAAAAAAAACGACGTCCCATCTCGTTTCAAACAAATCTTGGTTCTACATACAACATCATTCTTGTGACTCTAATGAGAAAAAGACTTTTCAACTTGCATACGTTTCCTATAAGTATTTGAAGTGAAGATATGGAGTATAATTGGATAAATATCCCTATCATCTCTTGTTAGTGTACTCTGAACTTTTTATTGCCCCCCTTCTACTTTCCGATCTGCTAAGATTTATGGTTGTGTCCTATTTTCAAAGTTTTCTTGACAGAAACATTCAATAGGGTAATTCACAATCGTATGTTGCTAGTGATTTCCTAATTTTTTTTATTGAGGGGGGAATTAATTGTTGCCTTAAATAGAATGTTCTCCAGATATGTCATCCATTGAGAACATTTGGTCATGTGTTACTGAAATAACGGTACGCTACCAAACGTCAATGGCATAATGCAGTAATGAAATGTGACAAGAGTTGAAGCCGTATGAAACTAGGTAACTGCATCTATCATCAATGCTCAGTTCTACTCAATTTTCAGCTAGATGAGAGTCATAGATGGCAGATTTGAAAACTGATTTCTTCATGTTGTG
>BMAW01037482.1:59484-71768 GCA_019974015.1 Nephila pilipes
TAGAAATTAAAAACGTCATTTTACATGGCATATTTCCATAGATAAAGCTATAACAAATAATTTCCATCATTTTGATTCTACTACCATATACATATTTAAGATGTAAGACACTTGACCAAATAACATATGCACAATATTTTTCTACATAAGTGGCTTGTTCAAAAAAAGTTTCCAAATGAAAATATGTTTTTGTTATGTTTCGCTTTATCCTATCAATACGAAGGATTATCGTAAATTTTTAATTATTACTAAGAATTAACTGACATCAGAATAAAATTAAATTTTCATAATTTATTTCTACGTACATAATGATATATATAACAGCTATTAATGCTGATTTATCTGGTTTCAGGAAGCATTAGACTGAAATAACCTGCAGTTTATAGAAGATAGAGTTCTATCTGCTGAGTTCTGCAATGATGGTCTTCAAAATGTTTAGAATCGCTTGGAGAAATTTTTAATTCTGGATGGTGATTTTGTGGAGAAGAATAATAAATAAGAGGTAAGCATCTATTTAGGATATTCTAAGTAATGATTAAAACTGTTAGATATTGCCTGTTATTTCAATCTATGGCTTCCATAAACCAAACAAATCAACATTAATAGCTATAATTTATAACTATGTTCATAAAAATCGTTAAATATGGAAAATAAATTTTATCCTAAGATCTTGTTTGCTTGTAAAGATATTTATCAGACCTTTCTTCATAATGTACTTCTGCAGCCATTTTATGTTTCAAAAGTAGATAAAAAGCTTTCGATGTATATGAGACTTTTTTTTGTTTTCTTAAGTGACAAATTACAAAAGAGAAATACATCAAAAGTTTCCTTTATTTTAAAGTACTTGTATACATATTGAAATACAAATATTTGAATTTTTATCCAGTTTTCTTCTTTTGAATATAAATAAATTTTCTCAGGAATTATAGACTAGCTGGATGCAACTCCGACAGAATGAAACAATTCTTTCAGATGTATAAATAATTTCTCCTGATAACATGTTAATTATGTTATAAACAATCGACACTTTAACACAAATTACAAAAAAATGGAAACTAGTTGTAAGGCCTGTTTATGCGGAAAATATATATAATATAAACGGATTAAATATCAATTAATGGAAAAATTCAGATGAATTATATATTTGTAAAAAGTTTTTTTTTTATTTGAAGACAAGTTTTATTAAGTACAATTGTGTTTATTTTTTTGTTCATTAGTGAATTTCTACTGTTCTAGAAATGTGTCAGGACTATTTTTAAGATAATTTCTTCAAAATGTGTTAAGTAATTCAACTTTAATTTTATTTGAGGTAATTAATCCACATCCGAAAAATATTCTCAATTACTTCAAATCTTAGTAAAAATTATTTTACACTTTCGACTTTTGTTATAGTTGTATAAGCAAACAAACTTTCCAGAAATAATTTTTACACTTTAAATACCAATTTTGAGCATAGATATTTATATTTCACTCCTTGAATTTTAAAATTCAAAGATATTTGTCCACTGGTTTGTCCATTTTTGTAAATATTTAGAACAAACTTGAATTTTATTTGTATGACATTTGACAAAAGACTTGAATGACATTTAATGAAAATTTTACTTGGAAGGAGAATAAGTATAAAAGGAAAGCATTCGTCATAATATTTTAAATAAATCCTCTGAAAATAATTTATCTATAAAGATATTTCTTGTTTTAAAAGCACAATGGAGAAAACTGTCGCCTTTCAAATACGATATTCAACATATGTAACAAAGAGACGTTTGGTGTAAGCCATTATAAAATTCAATAATACAAATCCAGTATATTTTTGCTTTTCGACTCATAAACATAAATATTAATGTGAAATAAATATCCATCCACGCAGTTCCAATTACGGTATTTTAACTGTAATCGACAATGAAAGATTTTACAATAAGGCTAAGGATTATCTTAGGTGGAAAAGTTTCTTAGTCATAATGTTGTCTACGCATCATTTAAATCTAATTTCTTATAAATCGACGATGAGAAATATGACTTTCTTTTGTAACTAATCTTCCTTCCTACGATATGTTTTTTTAAAATTATATAAAAGAAATAAATTAGTGCTTTCTTTCAAAGAGAGATTAGTTTGGTGATTTAATTTTCAATATCTCTTTGCCTGTTCATGCATAATTTATTGTCTTGTATCTTTTCTTTGCGAAAAGATACATGTAATGTTAATTTTTCCATGTGAATAATCTTTATATATTTATCTAGTAATGCATTCTGATATACACAAATGTGTGTTAAAGTAAATATATTTCAGATTTTTTTCTCATATACACAGCTTATTACGTAGAAATGTCAAGTGAAAATATTAAAAATTTATACCATCAAATTCCCAGAACAACAAGAGCATAATTTATGACATCCGATTACCTCGGATGTTATCTTGTGCCATCACTAATATCTAATATTAAACAATATGACACCAATAATTACAGAACCACTAAAACCACTCTCAACATTTATTAATATATATCCTCTAAGACAATAATGATATAGCTCTCCAGGTCAAGTTTACTAATACTTTACTTCAACCCACCAATAATAATTTAACAGCTTCTTACCAACTGCTAGACTGAATCTGGAACAACTGCTGAAAACACTAGAACAATTCTCAATCCGAGTGTTTTACACTCAGACCTCAACTCTAATCCTTAAGTCAGCTTTCCAATACTATAACATTTAGATTCCACCTCCTCTCGTTGCAACGCCTCTCTGATCCTCCTTCTCCTCTCTTCTCTACTCCTTCAGATGGAGTTTATATACTTCTTAATTTAACTGCTTCACTTCATTCCTAACTGCTTTGCATATTACATTCTTCATCACGTTTCATTTTTGGTTGGGCAAAGGTTGTTTAGCGAAAGCAATCAATCTCAATTGAAAAGTCCCCAAGGTTAGTGAAGAGAAACCGCGAATAGCCCAATGTCACAAATTTTGCGCAGATTATTTTTTCGAAATTAATAAAGAAGATACATCAATGGCATAGAGTAATTTTCATGTTCATTAGTGCTTAAGAAATTTATTATTGCTCAGTGCTGGATTATAATAAAATAATTAATGGGACAAAATGATTTATATTACACACAAGTTAATTTTATAGTAATTTCTTTTACTTACATATAACAAATACAAAAAAAAATGATTTTTAAAAGTATGATAGATTATGTATATGATTTTTGTGAAGATTAAGAGTAAAATATTTTGTTTATGAAAAAACCCAAAAACTGATTAAAAATGTGTAAGAATCTACAAAAAGGAAATGCTACCCAATTATTATAAAAATATTTCATTTAAACAAATAGAACAAGGAAAACGCTTTTATTGTTATGGAATAATGTTTTATTGTAATTCTGATTTTCCCATGATGATTCTAAATGTACTATTCTTCAGCGGAATAAAACTGCTTCAGAAGGATTAGATTTTGATTCTTTTTGAGAACGATATCATCACATATTAATTTGTAATAGATTAGTTTTTACTAAAAAAATCGGTCTAACACACATAGTACATTACTTATCATCTAATTAGAGCTGAGCTCATACACAGAAAAAATACAGACTTAAAGACATTGACATGGGAGGTAATTAAAACACATTTGCAGAAACATAAGGTTAACAACTACGTATTTTCTGGTATATTAACGATTTTTTTTTATTCCGTTACATTCTATGATTATAATTAATTCCAAGCAACCATTCGTCGCATTTTGCTCTTTTATGGTAAATCAAAATTTTTTCAGTATGTTTCATTACGATTAATGAAAATTACTATGATTGCACTATGCAAACACTAATTGAATACTTCTACCTAATTTTAGCTACATTCTACAAAGTCTGAATTTGTAAACAGAGCAAAAATATAACAATTAATGCTTAATACAGTAAGATATACCTAGTTCCTTAAATAATATAACTCTGTGTGAAGGATAAATAAAATATAATCTAAACATTGATTACATAAATGACTAATATTTAAATTAACAGAATAGTAATATTTTCGGTAGTAAAAAAATTCAAAATACATTTCAGTTTTTTTTCATGTTATTAGTATTACTTCTTAGTCGTATAAATGTTTGACTTTCAAGTTCTTGCATTACTGATTTGATTATTAGCGTATATAATATTTTAAAATTGGCTCTTTTTTATAGAAAGTTTGAAGATTTTCCTATTTTATTTTAGAATGAACATTTTTTATTAAAATTTCAGTTGAAGTGCTCATAATTATTTAGTTATCAAGCTGGTATGAGATGTAAAGCTTTAATGACTCATTGTGATCCCTTTAATATGAGTGAATCTTTGCTATGAAAATTTAAATTTAATAAACACATGGCATTAGATATGTCAGAAATTTTAGAACTCGAATTTGAGTGATGAAAAAACTAGAATTTGATGTACCTAAAATATGTTGTCAAAATATTGTTAAATATTGTTGTCAAAATGTGTAGCCCCTCTACTGTTCTCTTCAAACTTATCTATTATTTTAAATATTTTCCTTTAATGATTTATTGAGTAAAACTATATTTATTTTTAACTTTTTTTGAGTTTAAACGTAAAAAAATAATAACAAGGAAACAATAAATATTTAAATTAATGATTAAAATGTTTAAAAAAAGGCGAAACGCTTTTTAAAATAAAAATAGAGACTAGAAATAATTTTTTTGTTCAAATGTTACAAAACAACTAGCTTAAAAATTATATTTTAAGTTAATGCTATTTCTCAATTTGAATACCTTTTAAAGATTGGAGAAGAATGTTTTTTTTCTTCAAAAGAACAAAAAAAAAAAATTAAAAGGCTATTTATCATAATGTTTTTGTTTTTAGTTATCTCAAAGGAATACTTATGAAACCTTATTAAGTGAAATATTATATTACTTGCCCAGATATAAAGAATTAAATGTTTAAATATACTTACATACATGTGTAATTAAGAGACTGAAAACAAACAAGGCTAATCAAACAAAAACAAATTGATTTATTTTGAACTAGCTGTCTTCTATTATTATTACTAATCAGAAGTATTTTAATACATCAAAAAGTACAGAAATTAGTTGATTTATAAGGTGCTTATTATAAGAACAGGGTTGGTCATTCGATTGATATTATTACGCAAACCCATGGTGCTCGAAATTATTCCGCATACAATTTTATAAAACTTATTTTCTTATAAGCAACTTATTTGTCTTAATTTTTTTCAATAACTCTTTGGTAATCGTTTATTTTTTCCAGTGATAAAATCATTTTTTTATATTTTTATTATGGTATTGAATCATTGCTTATAAGTGTAAAGCAGACGTATATAAATAAAGTATGTAATTAGGTACTGAAATATTTCTTCATACATTTTGAAGAAGCATTTGTTAGACATTTCGTTCAATATGGAAAATGAATTATTTTGTATGAAATTTAAGTTTAGGAATTTCATTAATAAATTACAAAAGCTTTAAACTAACTGCTGTGCCCGATATAAGTGATTAAATAAGGAGAGTAAAAGGAAAAAAAAATTAAAAATAAGCATAAATTTATGAAATGTGGGATAGTAAGAAATAATATACAAATAAGGCTAAAAGGTTTTAGGACTGAGTTAATGAATAAGACTTCAAGTGCAGTAATTAAATTTTAATCATCATTGATTTTACATTTGACCCTTGTAAACCTATTTATCGGTTAAACTTCGAGTCTCGCCAGACACTAACATTACTCTTCTGCCTGAAGGCCTCGTAACTCCTTCATAACATGAAATTCAATCTATTGTTATAGAGACAAATAGATGTTATTTAGCTGTAATTTCCACTTAGGAAACCAAATATAATCTTCGATTTCGGACAACTTGATTGGTTGTATTACACATTTACATTTTTTGTGTATGAAAAAACCGATGAATAGCAAATGCATTGTAAGATGGCGCGTTATCGTGCAGTAAGAACCAATTTTTACTTGCGTTCAAGTACGTACGTTCATATATAATATGTTTCAACAAGCAACTTATTGAACTTCTGTAGAATACTGGGTAAACTGTTTGTACCTCAAGAATAAATTCTAAATAATTCATTCCCTTGCAATAGAAAAAGCTATAAACATAGTCTTCAATTGTGAGTTTTGTAAGGGATGTGCTTTTTTCCTTTTCGCAAAATTGACCATTTTGTCTTCTGCTTCTTGGAGCTTACCTTCTTTAAGTAAGTAAAGGAATGATGACCTTGAGATGCCTTAGTGGTCCTTTTTTTTTCCATTGTAGGGTATATAAATAGTGGTAAACACAGGTGAGGCATCTCTGAGACACCATTGCGATCCTTTTCTATCATTCGACTGTCCTTTTTGTCCTCCAATTTTTAATTTTTTCTTTCAACTTTCTTACATCTGAGTCACAGTAGCACATGGTTTGTCAAAGCGTAGCTATATCTGACTCTTGCGCCATTAACTAACAATAACTCTCAATAGTACCCAGATAGCAGGTGAGGTACCATGATTTAATTCTAGAAATAAAAGTTTCAAAAAAAAAAAAAAATATGGCTCGCGCTATGCATTTTCTGCGTTTGGTTTCCAACCCCGTGGAGGGGGAGAGAATTGTTGATCTTGAGGTGCCCGTGGTTGTTTCCAACCCTGGTCCAGTGGATCCGAAGAGTGGTTGACAGGTTGCTTTTTGCTTCACCTTTGCCAACCAGGCTACAAAAAGACATGTCGTTCGTGCTAATTAATAAGGCGTCTTAACGTCTGTCATTGTTGTTGAAGAGAGTCGCTGTATACCCTCCTCCAGTATTATTGTGATGATACGATGAGAAAAATGGGTTAGGTATTTGTAGATAAAGTTGCTTTTGCAGTCATTTCTGCAATTGATATACATCCCTTCCCTGTTGAATTATGTTTTGTGTGTAACAGTTTTCCATTCACTTCATCGGTCGTTTATAGTTGAGCGTGAGTCTCGTCGACACGTGCGATAGAGACGGAATATTACGTGATTTATGTGCGGGATGTCTCAGTATACAAAGGCAAGTATTTTGCGTCAGTTGTATATGCAATCAGTAGTTACAGATTGGGCTGACATCTAGTGTTCAATTTCTTTGTCACTACTTAAGTGACAGTTTTCTTAATATTTCAAATACGTAGAGAGAGAGAAAATAGTTGGGGACAATGAGAGGCGGAGGCTATTTCGAACCCTAGACAAGTGGGTCTGAAGAAAAGTTGATTGGTCACTTTTTAATGCTCCTTAACCAACTAGATTAAGAGAGACGTCCCACTCAGGCTAGTTAATTTTGGATTTTTAACTCCTGGCGTTGTTGATGTTCTGCACATCGAAGATTAAAAAGCAGCCACGTACTCCTTCTTTTGTTCGATTTTCAGTGTATGTGGAGTGAAAACAGGCACAGGACTTCCTTTTTTCTAAATCGGCTAAAAATTTTACATGGATAGTTCACTTATCAATGTTTAAATGCTCCGCACACACACTCATATATAGGCAGTTGCTTTTCAAAATAGTTCAAACAATTTTGATGTTTGAATCAGTTTGTCTAATGTTCAGACCCCCCCATCTTTCGACATCTCTGTTGCCCGTCCTTTCATCCAGGAATGTCACAAACTACAAAAACAATTCTGTCAAGATAGATAATCATCACCCTAATGGTTTTCCGTCATTTCATGAGTTTCACTTGCAAATTTACCTTTATGATTCATTTTTTTAAAAACTTTTTTATCGCACACCTATATTGCAATTATGACACCACTGCAAAAGACAGATGACACGCAATACGTTGTACAGTGACAAAAAGACTAACGCTGTAAAATAACATGCTGATGCAATTTTTAGTAATATTCAAAAGACTTTGGATTTCATGTTTTCGCTTATCGAACACAGTAGAGAGAGTGGGAAATAATAAGTGGAAATAATGGGGAAATAATAAGTTCACACTTATTATTTCCCCATTACGTTTCATCGGTCTTAAGCCCTTTAGCCACAGCGTATATGATCAGTTTTTCTGAATAATTTGTTCATCTTTAATTTATATTCATTTTCCTTGACAAATGTCGTTGCAGAAATGAGTTTTTTTTGAGCAATTTTCTAGAAGATGGCCTATATAACACTTTTTAAATGGATGTATAGTTGAATATATATATATATATATATAATCAGTTGTACTTGTTCCTTAAATAAATATTTGCTCTCTTAATGCCATCATAATTTTCATAAATCAAATTATTTTCCCAATTATTTCTATTCATGATTTGGACATTTTGATTTATTGTAAATAATTATCATCTTTAAAAGTTTGTCAATTATTTAATTAGTATTAAATTTTGGAAAGTTGGACGTATATGAAACAAAATATTTTATTACATGAGTATGTGAAAACCTGCGATTTTACTGGAAAATAATTGTATTACTTTTTCTTTAGTTCTACTTTTTTATAAACTATAACAAATGAATGTTAAGAATTTAAACGTTTAATTTGATTTTAAACAGGAGTCAATTTGTAAGAAAATACTGGCTTAGAATCAGAAAGAGAAATTGATAAAAATGAGTGATGATTTATATCCATACCTGCATGTTCCCGATAGAGAGAAAGAAACAAGCATCCGGTTAGCAGGAGAGACATGTAAAGTACCTGCTCTCTGTAAAGTAAATAATATTAGGAAGAATGGAAAGTATTATCGTTTTTCTACATTAAATTCAAAAAAATTAATTTTTCAAAGTTTTTATATTTAATCAGTGATATAATTACCTTCGTTATCAAGAACCTTTTGTCATCTGGTGTGTAAATTTTCAATGACGGATCGATAAAAATCAATTGGTTTTTGTGCAAAATATCTGGATATGAGTGTTTAAACATCATCTGAATCTTCAATTTTTTTTTCCATTTAGAAAATGTTGTAGCGAAATGAACAAACGGAAATCCGATGGTGCAATATTGGGCGAGTATGATGAGTAAGGCGATACCTCCATCCTAATTCATTGATTTTTTTTTTCTGATTTGCATCCTAAAAATGAATTTTTGTGGTTATGGTACAGTATTCGTAGAGTTGTTCCTTTTGAAGTGTGAAACGTGAACAAACTGTGAATGCAGACTTTTACTGTAAACTATTGAATCGAGTAAATCAATCTTTAATTGTAAGGTGCCCAGCGATTGTCTGCAGAAAAGATGCTATTTTGTAACACAATAATGCAACACCGCACAGCTCAAGAGGAACCCTGAAAAAAATTAATGAATTGAGGTGAGAGGTATTGCCTCACCCACCCTGCTCTCTCAATATTACGCCCCCGGATTTCCATTTATTCCTATCGCTACAATATTTTCGAATAGGCAAAAGAATTTCAAAATGTTTGGATGATGTCTAAATATTTTGCTCTAAAACTAATTGCTATTTTATCGATCCGGCATTGAAAATTTACAAGCTAAATGGCAAATGGTTGTTGATAACGAGAGTGATTATTCTATTCATTAAAAATGAAAACTTGAAAAAAATTGATCTGACTGAATTTAATGTAGAAAAATGACATTACTTTCCGAACCCTTAATATGATACTGCCTAACAAGGCGATTGTACTGCCCCTAGAATAGGGGAAATGTGTGTCTTAAATAAAATTTAAATAAGTGAAATATAGAGAAGACGTGTGTCTCAAAATTAAATACAGTCCATTGTTATTGAAAACAAATATGTTTCGATTGAGTTTTGTGTATGTATGTTTTTTCTAGACCATATGTGAGAAATATAACTGTCTAAAACCCTATCGAAATAATTGTATGATTTGTTTTATAAAAGAGTCTAGTAAACTCCCTAATAATATATTTATTTGTTGCAAAGCCATTTTTTCTAGATTTCAAATTTAATAAAAATAATAAAATCATAATATCATGGTTCATGATACTAGAATTAAAGGAAACAAAATGATAAAAATTTTCAAAATGTGACATTTTTTGATATACTTATATTTAGCAGCATTATTGAAATTTCAAACACGTTACACAAATATTTTAGAGAAAAGAAACGGTTCACAGTATAAAGTATCAAATTATAACATGCACATATTTAAATGGTTAAGCTTATGAATTGTAATTATTATTCCATAAAACGCTGAATAAAAAGTGAAACAACCAAGAGTTTTATCTACAAAATTTCCTTTAAGTATCAACTCAGACTAAGTATCTCTAACATTTCCATGTAAGAAACCATTCACTCTGAACACGGTAAGATATTGCTGAAATCAAAAGAATACAAATGCTTCCTTGTTACTTGGAATCTTTCCAAAGCTTTTAAATGTGATAGGTTTCTCCATCATTTTCATTTTCATCTGACTGAAACTCTATTTCTTCTATTTTGGAATGCACAAAAGGAAGAAAACGCCAAGGTTCGAGATTAGATAAGGAAACCATTTTTGGCTTTTTCCTTTTTGTGACAAAATAACATTTATTTCCTTTATTTTATTGTTTTTTAAACATGCACAACAACGTCAAACAATCAAAATTCAGATGAAAAATTAAAGAGATATTTTTTATGAATGCTAATAAAGTTGTTTAATCATTTGTTCCAAATACTAGCTGTGTAGGTGAAAGCAATTAAAGTATTTCCTCTATTTATTTTTAATGACTTTCCATGTTCTGTGTGAATTGTTCTTTCTATGTTTTTATTTGAATATTCTAAATATTTGGAAATACTATTTATCGTAACAATAGATTTATCAACAATCTTTGTTTTTATCAAGGAGCTTTTTATTTACAACAAATACTTTTCTGAAATTTAATTTATACAAAATGTAAGTAGAATGTAATGGAGTGATTTACAAATGCTATATGTGTCTAATATGCTCAACTAATCAGTTTAGTGATCTACAATATGTATGTCAAAGTCATGAATTCTTGTCCACTAGGTATTCTTTGATACCTTTTAACAATTTTGGCCTTATGATCTCTTTAAATCCATGTTCTAAGGTTAGGGTAGTAAGGTATAGAGTCAAGTGTAGTTAATTGTTAGTTTTGACTCAAAATTACGCAAAATTCGTGTATAAAAAAAATGAAACTTTAGAAACAACTTTAGAAAAGCATTAAATTTCTCACTAACCATCCAACTTCTTATGACGATTGTAATATTACAAATATTGCACTTGAAAAAAAAGCTTATTTAAATGCTTTTAAACGTGTATTTAGTAGAATTTAATGGAAATTGCTTATGGAAAATATACAGTCAGCAAGAACATTGTAATAAAAATACAGAACCAACTGATATAAAATACAAAAATTAAAACAATAAAAATTATTCTTTTTAACATCGATGAATAAATATTCAACACATTTATAATAATTTTCATCATCAAATATGGTATTTTTTGCTATGTTATTACTGATGATGATTACGTTTTGGCTAGAAATTTAATGGTGACTTGTTAAATTTTGAATCTTATTTCTAACATCTAACTAACGATCTTTCTTATGAATTCTTTACATGTTTAACAAAGTATTTTTCAAAGTGGCTACTTTTCAAACATTGTACTGCTAATGCATCCTCAGTAAGAATACCTTAACCCAATTTGGAAGGTATTAATTTATTTATACAACTAATACCGGTAAAAAATTATTAGAGGAATTTTAAAAATAACTAAACATGAATCAAACTATTCCGTATCATTACTCTCCTTACATATATTTCTATTCGTTACACCGTTCTCTCCTTACAACTATTTCTTTTCGTTACAACGTAAAGGATTTATTAACTTCTTATTGTTGTTATTGTTGAGAAAAAAGTATAAGAAATACTAAGGTAAGACTTCAAGATGGCAATAAGAACCCAATTAATTTTCTTCGAAGAATCAGTCCGTGATTTACGAACTTTTTTCATAGTTACTACTGCATCCTTATATAAGAAAGAGCTATCAGAAAGTTATTGCAGTTTTTGGTAACAGAAAAATTTAAGTCTTTCAATGAAAGATATAATTAATTTTATTATATTTATTTATATTTAAATTAGTATGATTCTTAGATTTATTAGTAAGTTCTCTCATTAAGAACTGATTTTCTTTTGCTTATGAATCAATAATGGTTTTCGTTTTTTTGTTTTTTTTTAAATTTTATATAGAAATCTAGAGATTTACCCAGTAAAGTTATATATGTTAGGGGATATGCTGAAGAAAAAAAGAAACTTGAATAATACCAGTACTTCGGACTAAGACTGATCTATCTATTCTAACCTGAATATTGTGAAATAGCGTACTCTGCACACACACCGCACGCACACACACACACACACACACACACACACACACACACACACACACAC
>BMAW01037493.1:0-14149 GCA_019974015.1 Nephila pilipes
TTGTGTACTTCGTTCAGTAAAAAACATTTTTTTAAATAAGTATTTCAGTGTAAGAATCCTGCTACAAAAAAAAAATTTGAATATTTTTAAGCAATTTTTTCTCAAATTCTCCGAAGATCGGAAATTTAATGTTGTTATAAATTTAATGATAATGTTTTCACAATATTTGCTTTTTACTGAAATAAATAATGTAACAGACATTTCAAATAAAATAAAACGATAATTCTGAAAAAAAAAATCTTCAAAATTTTTATCACTTACATATGGTTAGATATTAGTTCGGTCATGTAAGTTCTGATATTAATACTCTATACGTATTCAGCGTTGGATGGAATAGAAGTATTTTTTACATTTGATTATTTGAAGATTTATTTGTTGCAAACTCAATCTGTTTCGTCAAATTTCACATGCTACCAATAAATATTTTTACAGTAAGTAACGATTGTGTAATATTTCGTACAACTTTTTTTTTTACCAAACTTAACTAAAAGAGTCACGAACAATAGTCTTCAAAAAGCATGAATATAGTTATGATGATAACTAATTAATTTTCTTCAATTTTATGGTTACTAAAAGTTTATCATATTAGCCATCGAAGAATTGAATTAAGGGTTTCTTACATTAAATACCCAATTAGGGACCATAAACATGGAATAACTCAACTTTTTCACTATATTTAATAATTTTACAATCTTAATCTATATGATCACGTTTTTCCTTTTGAGGTAAAACAAACTCAAACTCAGTAAATTCAAACACAATTTGAAAAAAAAAATAATTTGAAGGAAAAATCGCGATAGAGCAAAATGGCTAAAGATTCTGTGTCATTTGATGTAGATTCTAACCATAGCAGAGTAACTCATATTTAAATAAACATTGCCGATTAAGAACATGAGAAATCATCTGATAACAGGTACATACGTTAAACCAACAATAATATTTAAAGACGATGAATGGTCTTTAAGTCTACCAGAGAATTCTACCAGTTAAAGAGAAAGAAAAAAAACAATGCATTTTTATCATAATCTAATAACATTTATTGTGAATATATTACCGTCATTACTGGTGAATTAGGTCTTCATAAAGTATTTCACATGAAAGCTTATGATTAAGCGAGAGAAATGCTAAGCAGGTAGCGGCAATTATCCCTATTTTATAAGTGACTGGAACAAAAAAAACCCTGTTTGCACCAGATGATAATCTAAATTGATGAAAAGACGATTACACCAAGCGAAAACGTCATAAGAGGAAAACAGACTAATGCAGAGTCCGACAACTGGTAACCCATCTTTAAACCAAGTCTGCACAAAATAAAAAAAATGCTTGCATATGAGGTACATCAAGGACATTATGAACTTTAAAACTGATGAAAATCTCATTTGGAAGAATTGTCAGAAAAAAACCATAGGCAGGAATTCAATGAATTAATGTACTACATTCGAGACAAATACAAGCTTCTTTGAAGTTTAAGAGAAAATCTGAAACAGAGCGGAGTCTGCCGTACCATCTGACTCAGACAAGATAGCACCCTTGTTTAGTGTTTTCACTGCAAAGTTTTTTGAAGGGAGAAAAAAAAATTCAAATGAAGGCAGATGTCAATTCCCCTTTTAAAGACAACACATTCTTCAAAAAGATATGTATTAATAAACCGTTCTCGTCGAAAGAGAATTAAGTACAGGATGATTTTGTACAGTAACATTATTAAATGTAGGAAAAATATATTATATTCTTCACTTTAGTTCTTTATCGTCGTAAGAGATTTAGGTTTGGAATCTAGTATGCAGTCACAAAGAATAAAATATGTAAACCCATATCCATAACTCAAAAATCAAAACGATAATTTGAAAAGCAGGATATCTAGTCTAGTTCTCAAATATTGTCTTGCATAGCAAAATGTCCAACACAATAACTGAATTAGCAAATCATAATGCTGTACGGGAGGGAGGAAAAAACTCGTGATTCCTGAAGAGAAGTATACTGTAAATTAAAATGTAGTGAATGAAACCTGATTCAATATCTATATTTTTTTTCATTCGAATTATGAGTTGAAAATAAATCAACGCTGAAAATTAGTTAATAATTAATTTTGTAAAGATCATTCTAGGAAGCTTTTTATTGAACTATTATTAATTATTGAATAAAGCGTTCAAAAATGTGATCCATTGAGAAAAAAGATACATATTCATTATATTATTCATGGTCAGAAATGAATATTCAGTCTATTGTTAATTTTTTTACAAAATTTTACTTAAATTTTAAGCAACTACCTTAGGTGAGAAAAATGAAAAAAAAATACGTATTTTCATTGAAAAAAAAATCTTTGAACTAGATTCATTTATTTTTGTAACTACTTTCCATCGTTGTTATAATCTTATATAAATAATTAATGAAAAAATTTCTAACGTTATTCTTTATATTTAGAATTTTTATAATTCCCCTTTTGAAAAAAAAGAATACAGAATATCTTAAAGAACTTCGTCAAACGCTTAAATATTATAGGATGACCATCATTTAAAACGAGTCCCTAAACTATTCGTAATTAAAAGAAAAAGATTCTGGTATCTCTAATTAAAATTTTGCTATTAATTAAAGCATTGTACAATTCTATCCTCCTGGTAGCATTTTACTCAGTTATTTTCCTTAAGTTGAATACTTCCTTTTGATGTTATAAAATCTACACTGAATAGCAAAATAATTTACACTTTTAATTGATAATATAAAAGAAGAAAACACACTCCAAATTATCTACATCAGCACGTTACAAGAAAAAATAATTTACTTTTATATTCCATTACTTTAAACATTGTGAATAGTTTCAATTAAAGTTTGGAGTGGGAAGGATTAATAAGTGGAAAATTAAGATTTTTTTTTTTAATCTCGAACAAATAAGCTATTTATAATTCGAGTGCTTTTGTTTTTTAATAAAATTCATAATTTTGTCCCAGCTCAACTTTTTTGAGAGCTTAAAATAATTTCATTGCATAATTAAAAAACTAAAGCGTGCTGCAAGAAAGCACAGTTTTGTGATTAACGTTAGATTTTGTTTATCTTAAATTATACAGATAACGAACAATTTTATTTCTACACTTCGAAAAGTTTCCATATGAAGTTAATTATTTTGAATTAATTACTTTCAAATTCAGTATTTAAAAAGTTTGATATTTTTTGTTATTGAATTTGATTAAATAATCAAAATAATGAAGAAAACGCGAACAAAAATAAGATGGAGAATAATTTAAAATAACATTGATCATCTACATTTCTGTAAGAAAATTCATTATTTATTTTTTTCTAAAGAATGAAATGTGGTTAAATTTTTCATTAAATTTAAAATTAATTTTAAATATATGACAAGATGAAAAATAATATTTCATTGCAGGAATTAAATTTGTATTCAAAGAACATCTTTGAGGATTAAAAAGCATAAAAAATTAAGGCGATTTCTTTTTTTTTTATGAATTTCAATCCTCAAAGAGAAGTTCCAAGAATTCAAATTAAATTCCGATAATGTAATATTATTTTCATTTAAACTATAAATTTATATAAAAATATATGTGGTATTTGATAATTTAATGTAGTTAAAATTGTTTTCTCATGAATGTATTTAAACTCCAATATCTGTAATTTCTACCAATTTGTAAGTTTACAATTCCTAACAGTATAAGGCAACTTTGATGGCATGTAAATCCCACTAATATTTTATTTATTAAAGCAATATGATATTTGGAATTAATTTTCTATCCAAATCATAATTATTTTCATATCTCATACCTTATACATTTTAAATTAAGGCTCAATTCAGTTTCAACGGTAAATGATTAAACTAAAATTTCCTTACCTGCATTTCTTATAACTAGTTCTATTCAGACAGAAAAATACTTCTTGTATTAGATTACAACTGTGTTTTGAAGCCCAAGGCTGTTCTCAACATTTCATCAAAACTTCTTCTATTAAAAACTTCTTTTCATAAATATCAGAATAAAATATACCTTTTAATTCACTGAAATGCCAAAAGTCCTGTCATACATTCCAATTTTAATGTGAGAGTTCTTTTTGCTCTGTGAAGTGCTTTATTTCGACCGGGCATGAATTCAACAAGTCGTCGGAAGTCCTCTGAAGAAATATTCAGTCATAACACTTCTATAACCGTCCATAATTGAGAAAGTGTTGCCGGTAGAGTACTTTGAGCAGGAACTAACCATTCCATCATGTCTTATATAGGTTCAATAGGATTCAAGTCGGGTGATTTAGATTTCTAAATCATTTGCTGAAATATATCAAAATGTTCCTAAGCCCTCAGCCAATGATTTTGTCCCGGTGACATGGCGTAATGTCATCCTGGAATATTCTAGAGTCATTTGGGCACATAAAGTCCATAAATGGCGGCAAATGGTTTCCAAATAACTGAACATAATTATTTCGAAAAAAATAATCGGTTTATTTGGATCAGGGGAGCCAGTCCATACAAAGTAAAAAATGCCCATACTGTCATATATCTACTACTATCTTGCACAGTGACTTGTTGATAACTTTGGTCCATGTTCGTATGTGGTATGCTCTATTCTCAAAACCTACCGTCAGCTCTTACGAAATAGAACCATGATTCATCCGATCAAGCAATACCTTTCCAGTCATGTAGGGTCTAGCCGATATGTTCACCGACTTCTATGTTCCAGAAGAGACATAGCTGTCGATGAAGTGTTGCTGGCAAAGACACTTGAGTAGGTCTTCGGCTGCTATTTCCCATCAACTCCATATTTCGGTTCACTGTTTTCACCGACACAACTGGTCATACGCCCCCCCCATTGTTCGTAGCTATTATTTGACGTAGTATCACTTGTCTGGTAACACTCACTATTCTACGCAGACATTGCTGATCTTGGTCATTAACCTGACACGTTTGGACATTGCGTCTCCAATGGTGAGAGTTGACGCCTGAAATTATATCTATATGCCGGATTAATGAGCAGTATGTTGCGGCGACCACACTTAACAAGTAAGTTAGTGAGCCCCATTACATCCGGATAAGATCCTCATTGAAGATAGCTGGACTCGAACAAAAGAGCAAGAAACATTTCTGTTTCCCATGAACTTTGACCTTTTAGAGTCAAATGTCCTGGGAACCAAATGTATCCCCGCACCAGATGTACAGTTTTTCAGAAGTCATTTAATTTCCCAGTTGTGGAGCTGATTGCCTAATTACTTATTTAATTTATTCAGTTGTCTAACCAAAAGAAAGAATTTTGACCCGTGATTTTGGAAGAGGGGCGGTCAATTTTAGTCCACCCAAAATTTCCGAAGAAAAGTTACTTCTGATATCTACGAAACGTTTGACTAGAACGTCACGTTCATAGGCATTGTATTACTTTTTCTGGAATGCGACTTACATAAGAAAATGTCGTATTTACATAGCGAATGTAAATGCACTTTACTAATTGCAAATATCGATTTTAATATTTTAAATTAAATATAACAAAGTAACATAAATAGTCATTCATATTATAATTCCCATTCAAAAAATATTACTCTCTAAGAACCTTATTATTTAACGCATCACCTACGCTAAACCTCTTGCGACAAAATATCCACTTTTTAAAATAGTAATCAGTAAAGCTTAAGAAAGTAATAAGGCCTATAAAGATTTCATATTTCAATAGTCAGTGAGCCAAATAATAAAATGTTCAAGGGTTTATTGAAAATATACATTATCATGCAAGCTGTAAATAAAGAAAAAATATATAAAGCCTGTTCTATCCTAAAATTTAAGAAGTAGACACAGTGCTGTCCAAAACCTTCTGTTTTCAGATCATTCTTGGCACACAGTTAATCGAGGGCTTTTGAGTTCCGGAACAATTTCCGTGTTGAAATGTCACATGCGTCTAGCATTCCCATTCAAAATATATTAATTCCTGTCCTACGGTCATAAAGACTTCAGAAAACTTTTGAATCATATGAGTTTCAACAAAAGACCTAACAATACACTTTCCATTTATACTTTCATATGCGATACTGCTGTCCTTTGCATATCTGCATTTTGTTATTCTATGATTTTTAGCAGTTTAGTGTAATAACGATATTATTTTAATATTAAGCTATTTCTATTTTATGAGAAATGCTGCAACGATAATTAAGCTTTATACTGGTCAATAATTGGTGGAAAACGTTAAAACGATATAAAAACACCAATGGAAATTTCAGAAGGATTTTTAAAAAAAATTATAAATTTCCGAAAAAAATATTTTATGAATTTTCGATAATTTAATTTTTTTCATAAATTTGTATGACACATAAGTCTTTTTTAAAAATTTATCAAGATAGAATTTTATAAAAGCCACAACAAAAAAAAAATAAATTCGGTTCAATAATAAGTATTCGAACTGTCAAAGTGAACATTAGTTGTTCAGGGAAATAAATACCAAACACATTAGAAATAAATAACAAATAATATCAGTTGAAGAAACAAAATCGTTATATTTTACTTGCGCAAAATCGAAAATAAAAATATACACGATAAAATTGGAAAAATTCCCTTTTTGGAAAATTCCACTCACAATTTTAAAAAAAAATCGTCTTCAATTGTTACATATTGTTATTTATAAGAAAAATATGTGCCACTATTTTGATATATTTTACAGAATATTTATAATTTATTTTTCGCGGTAATAATAAGACATATGATTTTGAGAATTAACAAAATATTAAGAGTAGACTGCATAAAAACTATCAAATGACGAAATTTTGGGCTCAAATTATTGAGAATCTGTATTTAGACACCATTGTTTTATTATTTGATGGAAATGGCAAGCATGAATGTAAAAAACAATGGAGAAATCTACAACAAAATTTAAACGTCATGATTTAAAAAAAAAGTACTTAAACAATTCAAAGTTTCGAACAACTTTCAAACAAAATTCCACTTCCCATTCTAAGATTTAATTCTGTAAGAGCCAAAATCTAGACCTCTATTTCAAAGGGAACAAACTTCCAGAGTATTCCAGAACTTAGAATGTCAACCTCCAGAGAAATAATGTCTGCCCGAAACACTTTAAATTGGCACTCCTTCCCTTTAATTCGTTCAAACGATCATTCGCGTGTCCTACCTATATCTCAACCGAGGCATTCGAAACTGCCCTCTGCGAACGGCGCTTGGAGCAATAAAGCGAAATCTCGTCTGCAAAAAGTCCATTTCGAACAACCCTTCCGATGACAAGTCGAAGAAATATTTGGAACATTCTGGTAACGAGCTTCATTTGTTCCTTCTCCACGAGAAAACTCAAAAGGTTCGATCGTTAAGATTATTTCTGGCGCCCCCCTCTTATCTAGCAACTGAGTCGATTACGATTCTTGCCGGATCGAAAAGGAGGTGAATCGATTTCGACGACATGGGTTAGTATCGTAATCGACATTTGCTGAGGTTGCGAACGGAATGCTTGCTCTAAATGAGGTTTTTTTTGTTTCGTTAAGTAGGTGGAAAGGAATGCCTCAGCATGGTTTTATGGTTGGTCATGATGAAGGAAGTGAATCATATGAATTGAAAAGAATGATTACATGCTCTGCTTTGATGTTTATTAAGTAGAAATATGTCTCAAAATGTTTCGTTGCATCAGTATGATGTATAGTCTCTGTTTCAAAAAATAACAGGGTGCTAAATCCAACCAATGATTAATGCAGATTATCAATCGTTGCCCTATTGTTATTTGAAATTATTTACACTACATTGTCATACTTAACAGGGTTTCGTGGTGAAAATTTAATGTATACAAGAGTCTGACAGAGATATAAAAATCAATTCTACATCTTTATTTTTATTTTTAACCTCTTAACTGTGACATATATTTCAGAAAAATGGACCAAAAATGGAAAATATTTTGACTGTTTAATTTTGTTCTTTACATTATTATAAAAGTTAGAAAATGGTTTTTTATTACAAAAATAAAATTTTAAATATACCCATTAATTGAAAATTAATTAATTAATTAAAATTAATACGTAGTTAATTAAAAATACCTAAACTGTACTCCACATCGGTTTACGAATCGAACATTGCATAAAAAGAAAATTATTTGCAAAAAAACTCACTGAAAAACAACCGAAACTAAACGAGAAAACGAAACTCTGCCTTTGTTTATCAATCCAAGTGTGTCTTAATTTATCTGACAGCACCCACATTTTCCCTCCCTCGACTGAAGTCGCAATCGGTGAAAACTTGGACCACTAATGCAATTTATTAGAAAATAGTGGATTAAGTGTCCTAAAGTACAAACGAACTCAGATCGGGCTTCACAAATAGAAACGTTAATTTTTCTCCTGCCCGAAGTCAGTTCGGGCATCACAAATTCTGCACGTAGTAGTTGCGCGAGCTGGATTCGGGCGACACTGGCAAGGGGTTAATTACTCGCATTTTTCAAAATTCTTTTAAGATACCTGTACACCTTCGAAGAAACCTTTTGGAAACTCATAGATATTTGAAATAATAATATTTTTAATGCTGAAATATTACCTAAAAGTATGAAAAATACATTCAGTACCCTGTTTTTAATTCAAAATGATTTTTTAGAGTGGGAAACATACCGAAAATAGAACGTAAATTGATTATCAGAGCAACGCTGATAATTCAAAAGTAAAGAATATCAATGTCTTGTAAATTTTATATCATATATCATAACATGTTTTAGGGCTGGTGCAACTTTCATGTTGAAAATCATATTACTACATTTTTTATTGTGTTTCGAGTTAAAGAACAATAAAAAACCTAACAAATTGTTATTACAATATATGTTTATACTTTTCTTATCAGTTTTACAATCAGGAAAGTAATATAGATTTTTAAAAACTATACAAAATATATTTGCAAAATTTAAATTAATTTGGCTCATAACTTTTTCTGATATCTACATTGCCATATGCAAAAATACCACCCAACCCCCCTTATTTTAAAAAAAAATATCACGAACTTTGAAATGAAATTTTTTATAATAAACAAAATAAAATATAATTAAAATGCGCCTGGTTTATAAATAGCACCCACTTTCAGATACATTAATTATTTTTTTCTAAGAGCTCTTAGTATTTTTCTACGCTGCTTTATGTTTGGTGTTGAATGACGACGGGCATCAAAAATTATATTAGTGTCAAGATATTCATACAATTTGAAAGTTAAATAATTCAGAGTTATACTAAGTTTCTTTAAAATGTCAACACATCTCTCCCACCCATCATTAAACTGTATCGCAGCACCGAACGTATCAAACTTCAAAATTTCTAGCCATTCGAAGATTTTTTTCAGTACCCTCTGCCGTAAAATGCCAGTAAACATTCATTGGCATTCTGAGTCTACCATGAAGGCACTTTGTCAGAAATTCTTCAGAACATAGCTCTAAATTTGGGTTTAACCATATTTAGTATTTATTTGATACTTTTCTTTGGGCTTTTTGCCTCTCGTTCTTAATAACACTAGCTATCATTTCCGATAGGGCACTGTCTATCATTTATTCTTGTCACTCGAAACCACTTTCGCCACTTGACAAATAATGGTATTAACATTTTAGGTCAGGCCACAATAACATTTTGTTGAAGTTTGAGTAGATTGCCTACATTAATACGAATAACAATCCCATAACAGTTTTGAAATCTGCCGTAAATAGAATCAGAAAGCTTATCTATATCAGATAAATTTTTGTTTTTAGATTTTAGCTCTCGCCATATGGTATCTGCTCATTTTTTTCATATGCCCAATGCATTCCAATTTTTTGATACTATCTTTACCATATGTGTTTTGTACGCTGGTGTATCCCTTTGAATTCTCGTCACTATAATAGTGTGAATATTTAAGCCCCTTTTTGAAGATTGTTAGCACCAACAGGTTCTATTCTTTAACTCAGAATCTTTAAAATTACTTTGTCAGATATGATCTGCTTCAAGTATTTCAAATTCAATGCTTTCAGACATTTTTAGAATTTTTCTGCAGGCCGGACACTATGATGACAATATTTAAATGCCCACTACTTTATTAGCCTCATTTGACAAAGCAGGAACACATCCATTCATAGAAGTGTAACATCTAAGCCAAATTCCATCGACTGAAACACCGCAATGAGCTATTTTATTTTTAGAAGAATGCATGATTAATACTTCATTAGCTATCTTTCATGTAACAGCTCTTTAATTCTGAAATCACATACAAAAGTTTATTCTCATAATTAGTGTATGTAGTTTTACTGAGTCTGGGTAAATTTAACGTGACGCATAATTAATTTGTGCAGCAGAAAAAACTTTACAACTTAAATTATTTCATATTATGTTACTCTCACACCACATATACAATACTTATCTTTTTCATAATGACAGCTTCTTAGTTTGGTTTTAACTTTTGAGCGGACCTCGTTTGGTGTGGCCGCTTATGTATTATGCTCGCCGCACTAAGCTTCTGGCTGTTGTTAAACAAATAAATAGTTTTGTTTCTGTCGTAAAAGTTTCTTGCCTGCTGTGTAGACTATTACTTAAATACTGTATTCTTGAAATCATTCATTAAAATCTGCAATCCTTAAAATAAGAAGTCTTGATTCAGAGAGAAATTTCCAAAATCTTATAAGAAAACGAATTCTGTTGCATCTGTAATTCCAAATCCTTCCGAATTCTTATTAATTCAGTCTCCCCCGGGAAGTTAAGTAGACCGTAAGTACTTCGGAATGCGTAATGTGACTTATTTCTTTCATTATTTAACTCCACAGACATCTGAAAGTCAAATTAAACAATCAATAAGTTCAAAACTTCAATTGAAGATACTTAAGAAAAGGACAACTCTATCAATACCTATTAAAGGATATGCAATATGAATCTCTCTTAACTCAATTAATCCTACTTTATGTACAAATAATAAAGTCTTAGCTTACAAAATTACTTGTTCCAATTCACACACTTCTTGTTTGTAACAGGTTCAACTCTTACTACTCTAACTAGCAGTCGCTTCAATCCAAACGATTAATTACGATTATTCAATCCAATTTACAAATATTTATCAGTTTGTCATTATCTTTTATCTTCCTTCTCTTTACTTTCCACACTATTTCTCTTATATATCAATAAATCTCTAATTCAGTTCACTAGGTTTCTTATCTTCATCTAATTTGCCTTATCACGTTTCATTTGGTTGGTAAAGAGTTATTTTAGGCACTTCAAATTACTTGAGGTTATTGAAGAGAAAACTGCGAAAAACCGAACGTCACAAGTGTCTCAACAGTAAAAGATTGTCCTCCCTAGGAAGAGAAAGTGGCAATCCTTCTCCAAATGTCGCAACTAACAACGAAGTGTTCAATAACTGCCCTTGCAGGAAATTCCTTTCTCGCATAAGTGCGAAGATGCAACAGACTCATTCGAAATGTTGCCTTTGGGCTCAAAAAGATGGATTGGATTTGTCTCCGTCACCAAGACAGAGACAAAGAGGTGACAACAACACACCACCGAAAATTTAAAACTTGTATTTTAACTTACAAAAAATGATTGTAAACTGCTTCTTACTCGAAACCTACAAAAAACAATGATGTAGCAGATTATTATTCATAGATTGTCTGGTAGAAATAATTTAAACATCTAATGTCATGTTTCAAGAATGTACGAATGTTTCAAGAATGTAATATTTCATATAATGTGTTACATTTTGTTGATCCAACCAGTCATTTTCTAAGATATGACCATAAAAACGATTAAAATTTAATTTTTCATCACAAACTATTTTAATTTAATATGAAGTTTCATTTACTTTACTTCTTCATGTTCATAATTACTACCACTTTCATTGTTGTTTGTATTTCATAAATGAGAAAAAAGAGTCGAGATTTTTAATTATTCCTCTTTTATTCATAGAAAGACACGTGCAAGTGTATTAAAAATTTAAACAAAACAACTTCAAACCTGAAGTAAAGTAGATTTTAAAAACAGAAATCGCTTGTAAACTTAGCGTGAAACATTAAACAGACCATCAAACCGGCGCTCAATTCCTGTTTAAAATCAAAGCCGTCGCAAACCCACATTTTCCCCACAAATTTACATTTCCCATTTTAAAGGAGTAAGAATAAAATAAAACTTTACCACCAAACAAACTCAAATATATTTTCGGAACTTCAGTGCAAGCCGTAAAATGCCGAAACAATCTCCTTAAGAATACCAGTAATATCCTGGGTATAAGTTCCTCAAAACAAACAGTTCTCATTCCGAACATTTTCCACTTTTAACGAGGTACGCGGTGCATCTTCTCTGGAATATTGTTTTTCGAATTTTTCGAATCGAAATAGAGATACTCGTATCAGGTGGAAAATAAAAAGAAAGAGAACAGCATTTGCGATAGGAGAATAGAGAACAAACTTTTCCCCCAAACGGGTACTTAAGTTGAGGCTCCCATTTAAAGGTTGGGTATCTTTGGCGAGTTGTTCTTAAAGCAAGTGGAAGAAAATAAGGAATCAGGTTTTGCCGAGAGCCATTTGATTATTATTTTGGAATGTTTTTTGGAATAAAACTCTTTGGAATGTATTGTAGTTTCTTCCTTCGCCCAAATTGAAAATGATCTTACAAATTTGATGTTTGACTTTTTTAGCTGAATAAATGTTAAAGAGTTCCTATTGGTTTTGTAATTTTTATATTTAACGGAAAATATTTTTTTAAAAGGATGCAGTAAATTTCTGATTTAAAATTGAGCCGCATCTTATAAAGATTGGAGTATATTATTTGCATACAAAATAGAATCAATGATTTTTTTTTTAATTTTTATTTTGTGGATAAATTTGAAGCCATGACATGTTTTGAAAAATTTAAATTTATTGGAAAAAAATTATGAAACAAAACTGAAGCTTTAAAAATAAAAATTGTTACAAATACGACAGCATGATTAATGATTTAAATTCATGAATACTTTTTACATATCAGTTGAATGTGACGCTGCTGGCACTCTAAGGTCAACACACTCTCTCCCTTTCCACGGGGGTAAGAAAACGTCTTATGCCGAAGTAGTAACCCAGGACTTGAACACTTGATGGCAACACAGTCTAGAGTCACTAACTGCATATGCCCCCATAGCAAAACACTTACTTCTGCGTGTCTAACCAAGACAATCGCACATAAATCAGAACCAATCATATTCCGGCTGTGGTACTAGTCTAGACGAAATCCTCCACTCAACTAGAGACAGCCGATGATGTCAAAGGGACACTATTCCAAGCAAAACTCAATTGAACAAGAAGTTGACTTCAGTGGCATCGGGTCTCGAATAAGCGACTCGATGGAAATAACGGAAGCCGCAAATTTGTGACCATGACCTCTAGGCTACTGCGGCCTCTAATGAAAAATATAATAAATGCGTATTCTTTGTGGTTTTTCCGTAAACTAGAATCAAATAAGCAACCAATCAACATTTATTCTTGAGAAGAAGTAACCAATCCCAATCGCATGTTCTAGCTCTTCGTGCTTAGAGTGAATTAAGCTTTAGCAATTCAATACAAATTTATTTTCTAAGAATTTTTCAGCCTTTTGACGTAACGTTGGAAACGAATTGCGCATATCTGCTAGGACTTTGAGCAAAAATAATTTTTAAACCAAGAAGAGTAATGCGAATTATCTTCAAAACGAATAAAACAATATAATTAACTGAAAGGCGATCAATAATTAGTAATTTATGTCCTAAATCCATTGAGTTCCAAATAGAATTAAAACAATGCTAATTTCCTTTGGCGGAAATAAGGTATTCGAAGGTAAATAAAAGCAGAAATAAACATAAAAGGATGATAAATGACGCAACCATTACCTTTGATTCAAACACAAATTTGCTTTTCTTTATTCAATGTCACAACTGGCATGCACGGCTCCTTTTCTTTTTCACGCAAAAGACGTATTTCAATCCAACATTTGCTAGTTACCCCTTAAATTCCTTTTGTCGTTAAATCTCCTGGCATTTCGATGCCTTTAATTCATCCTGTCTAAGAAACTAAAAAAGAAGAGGGAGAATACCTCCCCTAAACAAGATGGCATGCGGTAATATATGAAGTAACGATAAATCACATTTTCTAATTAAAATGGATGCAATTAATTAATTTTTTTTCGTCCTCCAATACCCGCCTCAATCTGATCAGTACTGTTTGCCGCTGCCTTTCTTATTAAAACG
>BMAW01037493.1:14159-36249 GCA_019974015.1 Nephila pilipes
GAAATTAACAATTCAAATTACACAACTTCCTTTCCTGAAAAGCAAGTGTCTCCCTTAATAGTCAACTCCAAACTATTCCCGGCAAATTGCTAACCAGACATTAAATCACCTTGTTCCTAAAATTCAAACCAGGAAAGGGCCAGGAACTTCGCCAAAAACAACACCAAATATCACTTCCATTAATTAGAATCTTAGAGCCTAACTAGGTGTTGTACGTCGCCAAGACAGAGAACCACTGTTTTCCCTACATCTTTACCTAAATCAATGTCTCCAGCAAGGTTCATTAATAAAGTAAAATACGCTGTTCATAATGAACTTGGGTTCCCGTCAGAGAATTAGGTATTCAACTAATCCCGGAGGGTTCGGGTAGGAACGAAGGTTGGCGAGATTTGCGACATGTTCCCCCGAAATGGCGATGGAATAGCTAACGAGATTCTGATGGTCTTTATTTTTGCTGTTGCCAGTATTTGTAGGAACGAAGCGATTAAGTCTACTTCCTATTTTGGGAATCTACGATGAGAACATTTTACCTTGTAGGGATTTAAGAATTTTTTTTTCCACTTTCTTTCAACGCGTTTAATATTTTTTTCGAACCAAACTCTAAGATAGTGATCGAAAAGAATTTGGGTTTTAGCAGATAACATGGCGAACGATAGGTAATTAAGGCAACAACGACATGAGCTAATGTTTCGAAGCAAGAAGGGATATTCGGGTTAACCTCAGCGTAGCTTAAGGTCGTTTTGACGTCAAAGTCACGAAGATGGGGTCTTGTTTCAAGGAATATAATTTATAGGTGAAAAAAAAAAAAAAATATTATGATCTTCTCACAAAAAAAAAGAAGAAAATGAATATAATTATTTGAAATTCAATATGAGATTATTATAATAATTAAGAATACTTGATATTTTTATTCTAAGACCAGCTTTTAGAAGTTTTAGTAAGAAAATAAATATTTTTTGCTCTAATTTTTGTATAATCCTTTTGTTCAATATAATTTCTACATAACAATTTCGCTTCATATAATTTCATTTAATAAATTTTACTCTGTAAATTCTTGCTGCAAAATTCTTCTGTTCTTTATAATATCTACATAATCCTTTTGTTTCACGTAAGTTTTACAAAATTTTATTTTCTGAAAGCAGTTAATAAAATTTTCAAAATATAAGTAATCAGTTGCAATAGCAGAATGATTAAAAATTAACTTTACAATATTACATCAGTTAAAACGACTAAAAAGAAAGCTATAAAATTGAATTATTTTCGATACATTTTCAGTTTAAAAATATCTGGAAAAGAGTTATTTGAGTAGGCAGTTAAAATTTCATGTTTATCTAAACATGATTTATGAAATATTCTGTTTTCTATTTTGTTTGAAAAGGATTTAGAACGATCTTAAAATGTGATTCTTCAAAACGAAAAAGAAACTCAAAAATTAAATGACATAAGACCTTTACAACAAAAGAGGCAGCATAAATTAGAAGCAAAATTACTACTATATAACATAAATGAAATTAATTTTTTATATTTTTGAGATTTGTTTATTAAAATACCGAGATTAGGAAGAAAGTTTCGAAGATAATTTTCTTCAATGAATATTCATGCGTTAAATTCTTATAACTAAACGTCAATTTCTATTAATCCGTTTTTACTATATCGAGATTTTTATTCAAATTGAAGCCATTTATTTTTCAAACATTTCACCGCATTGTGCATTTTTCTTTTTCAAAGAGCATTTACTTTATTAATGTACAGTCGTAAAAAGAAATTAGAGAAAAAGGAAATCCTTCCCAATTTTATCAATTTTCATCACCGCTGAACAAAATTTGCATTATTATTATCGGCTTAAAGAGAACTCTTTTATAGTGTCAATGGATTATCATTTTTCACTAAAAAAATTAAATTCGTAATATTCTATTTTAAAGTTTCTCAGTTTGAAAAATGGTTACTCTAATCTTAAAAAATTATTTGAAACATTTGCCAATGTAACAATTTCTATTCAACATTTTTCAAAGCCTTTCACACCAAACGATAAATAATACTATTTCAGTTCGGGAAGCATAAAAGTATATTAAAAGTTGTTATGAAGAAAAATCATTAATATATACACAGTTTCAAAAAAAAAAAAAAAAAAGAGAGTTGTAGCTCTAAAAGTTTTACGTATAAATTCATTAACACAATAATTCATTTTTATATAATTTTGTAACTAATAAGCCATATTGTAGCTTTATCGCAGCTTTTATCGAAACATCAATAAAATAAAATTAAAATCCAAACACAATCTTTTAGAGTATGTATGTACAACGTGATTATTTTTACAAGCTTAGAACAAGTACTTTAATATTTGCGACGGACTTTGCTTTAAACTCATTAAATAAAAATGATTTCATCTTTATTATATTAATTAACATTTAAGAATGGAAATTATAATTGTATTATAGATTTATATTAATTTTAAATTTGCTAAGAGTGAAGGAATTAAATATTTTTGTAATTTTAGTCTTAACAGATACTTCGATAAAACGTATACTTAACAGAGTTGGATAAATATTAATTGCTATGCAACCACCGAAGAAATGTTTTTTTTTGCAATAACTTTAAGGTGTAATTTTATAAAATACATTTGAGTGTGTGTTTTTGTCTTTGATCATGAAGTAGTATGATATTTTTCTTATTTAAAGCAAATATATGAGCAATATATTTAAAGTACATTAAAAAGTCATCTCCTATAGTTTTATATATTTGTATTGCTTAAAAGTCGCGAAAAATACTCAACGTTAATATTTTTTTTAATATTTAAATAAATTTGTTCGTAAGGAAGTCAACATTCATAACGGCGAATTCCCAATGAATAATTCAATTAATACAACATTATTTGATTTGTCGCTGGCAATATTGTAGTATAGCAAAAGTATTTCAGAATATGAATGAGGAACATTAATATTTAAATGATTCGCTGAAGAAGTTTTGGCACTGGGTGAATTTTTATTTCTTAGAAAAATGTTAAATACATTCATTTAAGTTAAAGGAACAAAAAAGAACACACTAACGAAATATATATATATATATATATATATATATATATATATATATATATATATATATATATATTAAATTTGGGGAAATATTTGTATTCGGGATGAAATTAAAAAAAATGTTTTTAGGAATGAATTAATATTTATTTAATGTTTTTAATCATGAATTTGTTAATTTAATTATTTTAGGTTGGCATCTGTAATGTCGATTTAGCGCAGCACAAAAAAAAATGCAATTTTTTGATTATTTTTCTGAATAAGGTTGCATTTTATGAAGTGAATCATACAATATTTTCAAGATATTTTATAACTTCATTCCACTTTCTTAGAATTGTTTTTTGTTTCGACATATTTGAATGTTTATTCATTACCTCACAAGCAATTTTTGTACGGTTTTCTCAAACATAAATAAATATAAAGATAATTAATTAATTTTTTTTTCTAGCTTTTTATCAAAGTTAAATTCTGTTACTGGTACAGATATCTTAAGCCTCTAGAATATGTCTTTTTCTCAACTTGTGGTACAATCTGTGGTTTCTCAACTTGTGGTACAATCTGTGGTTTCTCATCTCGTGGTACACGTACTCTAAGAGGTACGTGAGAGGTCATTATGAGGGGGGGGGAGTATCCGAAAAGAAAACTTATGTCCACATAGGTAAAAACCAAAAAAATTTTAAAATAATAAGACATTTTTTTTAAAATAAGTAGAGATTTTTATTAAGATTGTCAGTTGTAACGTCAATTCCCGAGAAGGAGAAATTGATTAAGGTACTACTCTGAAAATCTCCTTAAATGGAAAAGTCATGAACTCTGAAACTTTGGAGGCTCAGCGCGATGGTGAATACAGTGAACTAAATAAAATACAGTTATTTATCATCGTTTAGTTACTTGTTGCCGTTGGCTAGTACGGAATTTAGAAAATGATTTTGTACGCCGTTTCTCCTCATACTTGCATAAAAATTAAATGCAGCAGCAAATTAAACACAGATCCGAATATAATATTGCATTCATCCTCTTTTTTATTTTATTTTCCAAAATTTTGTGGTTCAATGCAGTTTCAGTGATAGTATTTTTTAATGGCGCAAGAGCCAGATGTTGCCATGTTGCACCAAAGAAGGTAAAGCTGTGATCTAGACATGTGAAAAAGATGAAAATTGGTAGACAAAAAAGAATGTTCCAAAATTAGAGAATAGTCGTTAGGGTATTCATGGGCGTTTTACTCACGTTTACGACCGACAGTAAACCCCATAGGAAAGCACTATGGAGCCTTGGGGTCATGATGCCCGTACCAACCTAAAGAAGGTAAGCCCCTGAGGTTCCCCAACCAGGAGGATCAGTCCCCTGATATAATCTCCAGGGTCAGAGTGCCTCGCTATGCATCCCCCCTCGAATCCCCATTTTAGTCGCCCTTTAAGGCATAAATGACTTATTCTGAGTGAAGTGAATTATTCTTTCCCACCACGTCACCACACCGGTGAATGCAGCTTCAAATATTTTATAAATTTTTCTCTGCACCAAGCTTAGTGCTAATTTGTTTTTGCTTAGTTCAAAAATAAATAAATAAATCATTTAATTTAATTCAACATTTACCTTTTTTTTGAATAAGTTTTCGGAATATTTAATGAGGGAAACAGATCGTGGTTGTGGTGGTGGTGGGGGATACCTGGAAGATTCTCGATTGAAGGTGTCAAATAAAGGAATCGAGCCGTATGATTTAATTCATATATAAATTTGTTAAAAATACATATCTCGCTCTAAGATATCTAACTGGTCAATGGAAAAGTCCCCGGCCTGACACATAGATGGTGCTACTATAATTAAATCCATATGTTTTTTAGTTAGCCCTAACCCTCAAAAGATGCGTGTATAAATTTGAGAGCTGTCGGATTATTAGTTTGTGAATTATAGCATTTTGAGTGAAGCAACCTTTGTTATTGTGAAAAGAATGGATAAAAAGGAATTTCGCGTGTTGATAAAATATTGCTTTTTGAAGGGAAAAATACAGTTGAAGCAAACACTTGGCTTGATGCCGAGTTTCCGGATACTGCTCCAGGAAAATCAATCATCAAGGATTGATATGCTAAGTTTAGACGGGATGAAATGAGCACCGAAGACGGTGAACGCAGTGGACGCCCAAAAGAGGTTGTTACCGAAGAAAACATTAAAAAAATCCACAAAATGATTTTGAATGGCCATCAATTGAAATTGAATGAAATAGCAGACACTCTAAAGATATCAACTGAACGTGTACATCATATCATTCACGAATATTTGGATATGAGAAAGCTCTGTGCAAAGTGGGTGCCACGCGAGCTCACTTTTGACCAAAAACAACGACGATTTGATGATTCGGAGCAGTGTTTGAAGATGATCAAGCGTAATAAATCCGAGTTTTTGCTTCGATATGTGACAATGGATGAAACATGGCTCCATCATTTCACTCCGAAGTCCAATCGACAGTCATCCGAGTGGACTGCACACGATGAACCCACTCCAAAGTGTGGGAAAACACAACAGTCGGCTGGCAAGATTATGGCGTCTGTATTTTGGGATGCGCTTGGAATAATTTTCATTGAAAAAGGAAGGACCATCAATGGCGACTGTTACATAGCGTTATTGGACCGTTTGAAGGACGAAATCGCCGAAAAACGGCCGCATTTGAAGAAAAAGAAAGTGCTGTTTCACCAAGACAATGCACCGTGTCACAAGACAGTGAAAACGATGGCAAAAATTCCTGAATTGGGCTTCGAATTGCTTCCTCATCCACTGTATTCTCCAGATCTGGCCCCCAGCGACTATTTCCTGATCTCAGATCGATCTCAAAAGAATGCTCGCTGGAAAGAAATTTTCGTCGAATGAAGAGGTGATCGCCGAAACTGATGTCTATTTTGAAGCAAAGTACAAATCGTACTACAAAAATGGTATCAATAAGTTGGAGGGTCGCTATAATCAGTGTATCACCCTTGAAGGGAATTATGTTGAATAAAAAAAACTAATTTTGCCAAAAAAATGTGTTTTACTATGGTAGGTCGGGGACTTTTCAATCAACCAGTTATGGTGATATTTGAAAGTTTTTTTATTTGCACAAACAAAACTTTTCCTCGTGTAAATCATTTCGGTCCAAGCCACACTCCATTTATCTAAATAGTTGATTACATTTTTCAAATGTGTCCGGAACATTTAAATCCGCCCCACCGCACATTTTAATTGTTTTCTTCTTCCGTCAAACTTAATGGCTTTCAAACTGAGAGTTGAACATGAAATGATTTGTTGAAATTATAAATAAATAAAAATTCAATTCTGCGTGATTCTTCTTGAGTCTAGAGCTACTCATGTACATTTATTTCGAAATTAACCTCTCTCCAGTCTCATTCAATGGTTAACTCTTTGGAGATGCAATCTAAATTTACAAGCTCCTTTCTTTAAATATAATGCTTACATGTTACAGTTAATGTTCCGATTTTTACAAAAATTCCCCGTTTCGAATGAACTCAAAGCTTTGATTGTATCGACATATTATTTATCACATTATTTTTTAAAAATCGCATTTGTTCTAGTCGAAGCATGGACGTGGTGTGTAAAGTAGGAGAGGGTTTAGTTTAGTTTTTATTAACGTCGCACTAGAAGAAACACGAGGGCTATTGGCAACAGACCTCGTAATTTTGAACTCGGTCAAGTGACGAGGACGACACCTGAGCTGGCAACCCCCTCTCCTAACATTCATACCACGCCAAAGGGAGGACTTTGGGACCCGACAAATTTGTGCATCAGCCATGGCTACACGGCGTGTCTTTAGCTGCCAAGGATCAAACCCGCAACTGAAAGAAAAACCCCGGACACGATTTCGAAGCCATGACCACTAGGCTACGGCGGCCAAAGTAGAAGAGGGAGGTGCCAGCACAGGTCGTCCTCATCACTTGACCAAGATTCAAAATTACGAGGTCCGTCGCCAATAGCCCTTGGGTTGTTTCTAGTGCGACGTCAATAAAACCAGCAAAACCAAACAATACCGCATTTGCACATTATTTCGAAACATATAACTGTCATTATTTTGAAACATATAATTGTCATTATTTCGAAACATATAATTGTCATTATTTCGAAACATATAACTGTCATAAACATATAACTGCATTTGCACATTATTTCGAAATATACAACTCTTTATAAACATATAACTGTCGACACTATAGAGTCATAAACGAATAATTGTGGTCGTGTTACCAAGGCAACCTTGGAAGGATAAAGAAAGCTTAGATGTAGAAAATTTCTCTTTTATCTCTTAAGCGCCTGTCAGAATAACCGTTTTAGGTACGCAGCATAGAATTTTTTCTTCATTCTTCGCACTAATCTCTAGCTGTCTCTGCCAAATCCACCAAACCGTCTTTATCAAGATCCGCAGTTCATTTTCGATAAGTCCAAAGGTAATCCACCAGCTTAAGGGACTATCTCACTGGTCGATAGCATTTCACATTTTCTGCAAATCTCAATTGTTGTGCTACTTAGCTTTCAAATAAACATGTTTAATGTTCACTTATGCGAAGTAAATGATTTTCTTTGACGTAATGAATTAAGCCAAAGAACATCAATATTTGGTTCAACTGCAGCGAGGGAAATGTTTATACAAACATTTAATTAGACAATTTAAACAAACTTAGGCAAACAGTCAAATAGGTTTATGTAAATATTTAAGTGAAAGAATAATACGGTAACAAAGTTCTTCCAGGGAAAATAATCAATTTTGATAATTAGTTCCTATGAAATGAAGTTTTATTCTCAAATAACTATTGATTTCAGAATAAAACATAAATAAAGAAATATAAATATTGTATAAATTTAATAGCTATTCTATTGTTATTCATATGAAATTAAACTAAGCACTTTTATTCATTTTTATTTCATTTTAATCTCCTTAATATTTTACTTAAATTTAATTTGCTTTAGCTTTGAGTTTTTGGAATTAATTTCAGTACCATTTTTATAACTGCTTTTACATTGGCTTTTGTTCTTATTCTCTTTAATTGCACGCCATAAAAGTATCACTGGACTCCTTTTGTTTTTAATCGTTTGCTTATTGTTTTCAATGTCGATGATTGAAAGTTTTATTATCGTTTGATTTTACTCTGGTTTGCAGTTGTTCCGATTTATTTTATTAGCTATGAAAATTTTGAACTCCGGTTTTATTCTTGCATTCGCTCGTTTTGCATAAAACAACAGATGGCTGTGGAGATTTTTATGAAATTATTCTATTAATTTGGACTTCAATTAAATTTAATATTTTTCTTAAACCATAAAAAAGTAATAATTACTTTATTTATGAAAGAAAGCGTTGTAAGAACATTAATATTTCATCAAATTAGCTACGTAATATATTTAAAACTTGAAATACTCAATATTCTAATAAAAATATACATTATAAAGTAATTGAATCAAATACAATCCATAAACGTATTTTATTTTTGATTCTATTCAATTTTTAAAATAAGTAGAATATTCGAGTTAAAATACAAGTTGGTATCGAATTTTACGAAGAAGGTATTAAAAATAATAAAAAAATCAGAAGCATATTTAAATAATTTTCATAATAATTTTTTAAAAGGTAACAAATTCTTAATGACATTTTTATTCTTCGTTGCGATTAAAATTCTATTTAAATTGCAAAACTTTTTTATTACATAATAAGTGTAACGAAAATGAATGTATGCAGAATATAAATATATTAATTTTCTTATTTCTTACTCTTGTTATATGAGGAAAAAATCTCGAATTAAATTACAATAAGTTAGAACTATTGGCTTAATTTTAGAATATTACTGGTTGATTTAGACAAAATCATCTAGCATTCCTGTTATATTTGGTGCAGCATCGGTGTAGCGAAGAAAGACTAATAACATACGTGTTGTGTGTGACTCGGTGGATTTATGCAAATGATTTTGTACAAATCCATATTTTCTCAGAGTACATTTAAAGATCTTCAACACATGTACTCACTCGTCAAATGACATTTAAAACAACAAATTAGGATTAGGCCAGACAAATTAGGATTAGGACAGAGAATATAATCATTAGTTTCTAGAAAATAAAAAAAAAATTAATATAATTTAGAACAGTTTAGTTTTAATTTCTTTCAGTTTAGGAAGATACGATATAATCACCAGGTGTTTTCATTTATCTTTTTTTTACTGAACATATTTTGCTGAATGTAAAATACATTTTGTTAAGTTAATTTCAATAATTTGTTTTTTAATCTTTTTTATCATACTTTATCTATTGCGTTTTGGATTCGGCAATTTATTATAGGAACAATATGACTATATACGAGAATCTATGAATGAGAACGGATGAAAAAGCCGCCATAAAAATAGAAAATGGGGTATTAAGAATGGGATATATCACTACAGCATTATTCATTGATTGTTTATTCTTTTCCAAGAAATCCATGAGCAAGACATGCTTCTGCATCCCCTCCATCCCGAAAAAAGAAAGGTTACCACAACTTTTCCAGCCGATGAGACCATTATCGCCTTTTTAGAAGCAGATATATTAGAAGCAAACTCAATGGTTCAATCGCTGCTTAGTTTTTGATGTATTATGATGAATCTCATTGGATGTGAAAAAGGAAGCGGGTGTATGAAGTTTTTATTTGGCAGTAATTGGCTGTCAAATTAAAACTAACCTATGAATCAGTATCAAATTTATTTTTGCACCATTTGATAGATGGTAGCTTGCAATATTAATACCAACTATCCTAAAAATCTCATTTATCGTCAAAAACAGGTAATGTTTGAGTTACTCTTGTATATATGTCAAAACTAAATGAGGCACTGGTTGTCTTGTTGTCAGATGACATGTGTAACTAAAGGGTATTTGATTTGGGTATCGTGAGAATTTATCACGCGGAGCATTTTAGGTAAAACAAAGATCATCATCCGCGCTAATGAGTTTGGTACCAAATTTATTGTGTACAAACCAACAACAACTCATTGAATACATGCAGATTCGAGAAATATGCATTTTTCTTTCCTTGGTTTCACGCAACCAAGAGCTTTTTCTTACGCTCTTACAGATTTGAACTCTTTGTCTTTCCACTGCTTGGACAACTTCTCAAGAGTAAATAGTTCGTTACCTCTTGTGATGATGACAAATACAGCTGAGGAATTTTAGTAAAGAAAACATGCAAGGAAAAATACGTTGTCACCTAGATAGGTAGTTTTCGATACAAGAACCTTTTTCTTCTTTTTATATTGCTAACGTATTTGATGTGGCCAACAATTATGGAGCGGCCCAATATTTTACGGAACATTAGGCGAAAGTCTGGAATCATTCCAAATGTTAAGTTGATCCTCTGCCAAATGTTTTTAAAACTTTCTTTGTTCCAATGACCTTCTGCTATATTAGTAAACAACCCGAAATTGTTTACAAGTATGTACAGCAAATTTATATACAGAGTGATGTTCCTGAAGTTTTAAAATGAAGAACAATCAGTGTTTACTTAGACTCTTTTATAGTTTTCCTATTGCTAATATTTCTTTTATTTTATTATGAATCAAGTATATATACCCAAAGGGGACCTACGACTTTATTTAAATTTTATTGATATAATTGATCTGTAATCTCAGCCATTGCAATTGAATTATGATGGTTTTATCCAAAACATACGAGTAAAGTAAAATATTTTTAAATATTCAAAATGTGCTTTCAATTTTTGAAGATAAATTCTTAATCAAATTAAAAATAATAAGAATTCAGTAGTAACATTATCAATAATAAGGATTTAATAACTAAATTAATAAAAAATTAGTAATTAAACTACTAACAAAATAAATTTAATAATTAAATTAGTAATAAAAAATTTGTAATGAAATTATCAATAGCGATAATTTAAAAATTAAATTAAAAATAAGAATTTTATAAATAATTCCTTATTAGTAAAATAAATAATAATAAGGAATAAACAAGAAAGAATTTAATAAATATTTAATAATGTGAATTTAAGCAAACAAATAAATAATAATCATTTAATACATTATTAATAATGAGAATTTGATAAATATAAAAATAATTATAGTAATTTAATTAACTTATAAATAAATCAGAATTCCTTAACTATAACAATTTAAGTAAAATATAAATAAGTATTTAATAAAAAAATTAATATTAATAAAAATTTATTAAAAATGAATAAAATTAACTATATATATTTATTAAATTACATAATTTTTTTAATAAAATCTAATACATACAATAAGAAACATTGACTTTCTGTAACCGAATTATTAACAATAAGAGTTTAATATTAAATAAGCCACTGAGCTGTATTTCATGCAGATGCAGTCATCAACAAGTCATCATAATTAATAAGGCACATAATGTAAAAATATGAAGGGAAAAATTTAGGACTTACTTACAAAAAGGCATAAAAAAATCATACATTTACAGGAAATTGCCACAAGATTTCTTACCTGAAAAGGAAGAAATAAAAAAGATTTATTACAACATCTTTATAAAATGCTGCATACGCTAAGTATAAATATTGAAAATTGTGTCACAATTTAAGGTTAAAATATCAATAAACGTATTAAATAACAACATAAATGTAAAAAAAAAACATTCTTGTTAATATAAATTATGAAAGATATTAGGAAGCTTGATCAATCGGTTTCATTAACATCGCACTAGAAGTAACAGGAGGGCATTTTGAGTCACTCTCGTAATTTTGAGCCTCGGTCAATAGACGAGGACTACACCCGAGCTGGTACCCCCTCTCCTAACTGCGCCAACAGGATGGGAGGACTTGGGACCTCAACAGATTTAACGTGCATCAGCTTTTGTTACAGGGTAGGGCTTTAGTGTCATTGAGGCTCGAACCTACGTTCGACGAAAATAAATCCACTATCATTACCACAACGCTACTACAGCCATAAATTTCTTTTAGCAATGACATTACAAAAGAAATAATTAATAGAGTACAATGGCAGTTAAAACAAGTGGTGACATGCTTTTCTAGACGATTAATTATTTCTAGTTTTTACTATTTATCGAGAGTCATATGTTTATAACTTATTAATTTTATTAGCACTTGAAAAACACCTGCTGGATTTTGAGAATATTTTGCTGCACATTGCACTGTACGTACGCAGTTGTAATATAGTGCAAACATGATATGTATCCCACTAGAAACAAATACGCTGTACTGCAATGAAAACTGAAAGTTACGATAAACATTGGGCGAAAATACTTACAGCGTTGTGTCGCGGCCTGGCGGTTATAGTCAACAAACGCCCGTATCCGGATGAAAAATTCCGAGTTGGAACATTTTGATCGGTGCCGGATCATACAATCTACTGAACCATCGAAAACGAATTATTGCGCTTACAATACACATCGGTTATGTACTATACGGTGTTTTAGGATCTTGTTAGAGATTTAATGCCATTTTGATTTTCTCCTTTGAATTGTAGATTAGAAAAGATTTTACTGCCTTTCCTAACGTGTAAGAGAAGAATATAATTTTTGTTGAAGGAAATTAATTGAAAATTGAGCTCTAATTGTAGAATATCTTTCCAGAATTAAGGTGATTCCACAGAAAGCTGAATAAGTCATCTCTTTTCTTATGACACCAGCAAAGAAGTATGTATGACTTTTATTTCTTTCTGATGCTTGATAAACAAAAAGACTTCCCATCTCTTAGGGAGGTTTGGTTTCCATGGGTACCCAAGTGTTGTGTGCTATGATGTTAGGAATGTTCGAGACTTCGATATTACAAAGTAGGGTAAAGAATTTCGCTGCAAAAGAAAATGTCAACTCAAAAAAACTGTTTTTGTAAATAAATTAAGGTCTTTCTAAAGTTAGGAGTCTTCAGAAGTAAATAAAACGTTTCAACTAAGTAACTTAGCGAAACATTTTATCTGATAATTGAGTTGAAATAGAAAGTTTTTAATGAGATAAATTTGCCAAGTAATTTCATCATCGGCTTGTCTCGTAAAGATTTAAAATAGAAAAATCAAAACATTGAAAAAAATCCCGTTTTCTCTCTCAGGTGCATATTAGTCACCATGAAAAATTTAATTATTTGAATCTTGATAAAAATATTTCACTTAAATATAATTTACTTTTCTAATTTTCCCTATTTTTTAACTATCATAGTAAGGTATTCATTTTTATTTTCTGATACTATTCCAATTTAGCTTTTAATTTATTCCATCACGCGCTATAAATATGCTCGGATCAGATTTTATATTTGGTTTTCAACCGTAGAGATAATTAATACTAGATTTTCTGTCTGCCGATGTGATACCTAGAAATCTTTCCATCCAATATCACTTGATATGAAGAAATCTTTTCACATAAATACAAAAAAAGGCAAACTCCTTTCTCTTTATTAATGACCATGAAGGCTGAAGGACACTTCTGGTGTCAGTAATTTTTCACGATGTAATCATCTCACCGTCATTGCCTCTCTCTTGAGTTAAGATAATGAAGGTATAATTTTAGTACTTTCAAAATGTCTTTATTGTGTACATTATTCCTTTCAAAAATTCTAATTCCCGTTTAATCTTTGTTTTCTTATCTTACACATTCGCATATGACGTTCAACAGTTATCATTTTCTTTGCGAAAGATCACCCAACCCAACAATTCCAATATTTATTTCATTTCCTTTTATGGTCATAGGCCGAACTATTTCACGCGTTACCTTCTTGTCGAAACCTAAAGAAAAGAATCTTGAATAAACACGAATTACAATATAACTATACAATCCATCCAAAAATTAATTCAATCTGGCATCGGTTTGCAATGCGGTTGGACCTACGATTTTCATCTCCTTGCTTTGGCCATGAGCAAATAAAAAAATTTAACATCTGAAAATTTATATATTTTTGCCGAATTGTCACACATGTACATTTTTTTAGTAAACAGATATAAAAAAAATATGAAATAGTATATTTATATTTAAACATAAAGTAGAAATAAAATATTTTTCTGAGTTTTGAAGAGTTTTCTGGCTTAATTTCTTAATAAAACAACTATCCGTAGCACAGAGTACCTAATTCTCCTTTTTACGATTGTAGCAAAGACTAAAGCCGCTTTTTATTGCTCTCAACCATTAGAAAAGAGAAAGGGCAACCCATTTTCAGTAGAGGTCCGGTTTCCATGGATACCTTCAAAGAGATATCCTTGACGTCCGAAATGGTTGGGTTCTAGATGTGAAAACCGACAAATGGGAGCAAAAGTAACAAGTTAAAATACCACCGAAAGTTCCTTTGAGTGTGATATAAGGCTTGGAAACATTTTTTAAGCAGAACAATATTTGAGTATGAATTCCAATTATTATTTTTTATAACACAAATATCGAATTATTATACTTACTCAGTGTATTGTAGGACATAAAAACATTACAATTTAGAATCATATGAAGTAAATGTATAATTTTTCACTTAAAAAGCTAGGTAAAAAGTAAACATTTGGCAATAAGATTCAAGAATAATGAATAATACATTATACAGATAATACTGAATGTTAAAATGCTTTCTATTAACTTTATACATCTGGTAATACCACTTGCCGTAAGAAATAACTCAGTCTTGAATTTCTAACTTAAATTTATAAAATAAAATTCGATTTTTTTCCCATACATATCACTTTATTGTTTATTTCATAACTATTTTGTAATACTTAAGGCATATTAGCTTTTAAAATACTAAATCAATACCAACATTTTACCAAAAAAAAAGCAAACGTTTGTGTTATAAAAACCAAATTATTAAACTAAATATATTAAAAATTAAAACCAACGATAAAATATTAAAGCAGACAATTATAATCTTTTCAGATATGAAAATTAAAAATCAAACAATAAATTATTAAGTTAAATGCATCTTAAGAGATATGTAACTATTGTTTCAGAGCAAAATGAAAATATAAAATAAATTTTTAAATATTGATTTATTATCAACAGGAAATAAGTTTTGAAATTTATAGAAAGTAAGAAACTGCAAAATGATAAAATCCATACCTTAGTTATCATAAACGAAGAATTTTTTATGGCTAATTTCTCACACGAAATAGAAATTTGAAAGTAAATATAATATGCAAGCTCCAATTTTGTTATCATTTTGCAGACAAGTTTTACTTCTCGTTGGAATCAATTTGTTTCATCAAAGTTCTTCATCAGTTTTCAAAAAGGCAAAGTTAACGATTCATTGTAGTTTATTGCATAAGGAATGCCTTTCCAATCATTTAATACTCTTGAAACGCTAAACGCGAACATGTAAGAACACACCTTAATATTGTAGAATATACAAACTTATATTCGCTTTAAAGAAGTAAGATATTTCGACATGGCTGAACTCTTAAAAGAATATTTCTCATTTTGAAATAATAAAGAAGCTTACATAATTTAGCACACTTACACAATCACGAATCTTGAACCATATTAAACGATTAGATAATTTGGAATGTATCTTCTCGAAATTTACAAATATATTGCATGCTCTGTAAAATATTCTTTATCATTATTCATATCTAGCATATTTATGTACTGGCGATTCTCTTTAAAGACACAGCAAAAAGTGCCCAGTGCGGCCAAGAGTTCAAAACACCTTCAACACTCCAAGGTCAATTGCTCCTGTCCCTTCTACAGGTTCGAAAATCACCTAACACCGAAGTGGTGATTCAGAACTTGAATACTAGATGGCAGCATAGCCTAGAGCTACTGGTTGCATAAGCCTCCGACACAAAACACTTGCCTCTGCGTGTTTAACTAAGAGAACCGCGCGTAAATCACAATTTGTGATATCTCGGCAACGGCGCACGCGTTAAAGAGACCTGCCACTCAACTCGAGACATCCGATGACGTGAGATGGAAACCGTTTCACGCAGAACTGAATACAACAGAGAGGGGGTGAAAATGAATTGCAGTAATGGCTGAAAAAAGCGACCTTCCTTTAAATAGAACTCAGAATATTTCCTTTTGTGTCATCACAATCATACTAGAAGGGGAGTATGCAGAAACTCTCTTCAATAACAACGCCAGAAGTTAAAACTCCATTAAAGCGAGACGTCTTTTTTGTCTTGTTAAGAGCGCGACAAAAGGATTCCGGTCAATTTTTGGAGGGACACAGGGGGCAAGGGTTCAATATACCACTGGCAACATGAAGATCATCAACTATCCTTCCTTTCCCCGAGGTCGAAAAATATCAAACTCGTCCGAAATGTATTTCATTTCTTTTCTGCTTGAAATATGACATTCAACGTTTTTTGATCATTTCTACTACGTAATGTAAAATTCTGCCAATCTTTTTTTGTAGTCTTTGAATTAGAAAATTTGCGCGACATTTGAATAAATGTGAGTTTTGAATTAAATTTAATTTTTTGCAAGTAAAAATAAAAGTTTTTCTTTTTTTAAATTTTTGGGTTGCGTGTTGTCACCACTATGCCGGTCAATTTTCTAGATGACGAATCTCTCTTTTTGTGCCCGAAGACAACATTTTCAGTGAGTCTTTGCTGCATCTTTGGCAGCCAGGAGAGAAAAGAATTCCCTTTAGGCGTACTTGGTAGATATTTTAGTTGTTGTTAGTTGCAGTATTCAGGTGAGAACCGCCACATACCCTTCCCAGGGCGGACAGTCTTTTTACTGTTGAAGGACTCGTTACGTTGAACTATTTGTGATTTTCTCTTCACTAACCTCGGGTACTTTTTTGGTAATTTAAATACCGCTAAAAAAAAAAAAAAAAAAAAACCCTCATTGCCAACCAAACTGAGATATTATTCAGTAAATTAGATGGAGTTAAGAAGTGTAATGAATTGAAACAGGGATAGTAACATATAAGTGAAATAAAATAGAAAGGAAGAGAAAGGGAGGAAAATGATAATGACAAGCTGATAGATGTTTGCATATTAGCATATAAATGAATTATTGCAATTATTCATTTGGATTAAAATTAGTTGCAAGCGACACCTGATCAGAATAATAGGAGTTGGGTCTGCTATAATTGAGAAGTGTTTGAATCGGAATCAGTGAGTTAATAAGAAAGCTAATAAAGCGAGTTTGTTTGAAAAAAAATTAAGATTAACCGATTTACGACGGATTCGAGGAAAGCGATTTGGCACATTCTTTTAGATGTTATAAAATGTGCTGGTTTTCTTTTATGTATCTTCAATTGGAATTTTGGATTTATTGCCTTTTTAATTGTACTTTAAGATGACTATGTAGTTAAACAATAGAGGATGACCATTACAGACTTTCTGAAAGAATTTAATTCTTTTTCTAGTCATTACTGCAAATGGTATCCATACCCCGTTCAACTGACTTCAGTTTATATCATCATGTAGTCTGAGAGTGAGTCTATGTCATAGCCGATTATATGACTTATCATGGTTTATGAGCGAGGTGATATTTTAATTAATTATTATCTTCTAATAATTAATTAATATTATCTTCTAAGTTAGACACGTTGAGGTAAATTTTCTTTCTTTTTGCATTGAGAGTACATTAAACCAGCAGTTTCAGGTTGGAATGTGTTGCCATCTAGTGTACAAGTCCTAGGTTACAACATAGGTGGTAGCTGTTTTCTTTACTTCTTTGGCGGATGTCGAATAGCCGTGGCGATGGAGTCGATTCCAGCTTTCCATCTTTGAAAGCGGACAAAACATATCAGGCATGCGCCAGTTGCCACACCTTAGACAATTAAGGCAGAAAGGAATTTTCTGCTGGCCCAAAAATCAATTATATTCTGTCATTGTTAGTTGCTGTGGGCCGCGGTAGCCTAGTGGTCAAGGTCGTGGACTAGCGACCGACGGTTTTCGTTCAGTCGCGGGTTCTATCCTTGGCCGCCAAAGACCCGCCGTGTAGCCGGGGCTGATGCACGTTAAATCTGTTCGGGGCCCAAAGTCCTCCCGTTGGCGTGGTGTGGATGTTTGGAGAGGGGGGTGCCAGCTCAGGTGTCGTCCTCGTCACTTGACAGTGGTTCAAAAATACGAGGTCCGTCGCCAATATCCCTCGTGTTGCTTCTAGTGCGACGTTAATAAAAACAAAACTAAACATTGTTAGTTGCTACTTGCGGGACAGGGTCGCAAAAAATTATTCTGTGAGTGAGTAAAATTTGGGGTTAATACTGCAAGAGCCAAATCTAGCTATGCTGCGCTATGATAGTCCAAATGTCTAGACCACATATACAATGTGTATATGTGATTTAGGCATTTGGAAAAAATAGGGGAAAAAAATGGTTGACAGAAAGAGGAGAATAAATAATAAGAAAAAATTCTACAATATCCTGGGGACGTTTCCCCCGTGTTTACCAAAGAAAGTAAACCCCATGGGAAAGAAAAAGACCACTAGATTATCTCGGGTTGATGGTTCTCGTAATTACTTAAAAGGCTTAATCCCCTGTGAGGCTCCGCATATTAAAGCCTGTAGATTGTATATTAAAATATAATCCATGTTAGATGCAAAATTTGCGACTAGGATTAGTTTCTGATGGGAAAAAGTAATTAATAAAAATTATTTTTGTTAAAAAACTCACTATCGAAGTTTAGTTTTATGATGAATTAAAATTATGTATGCAACATTACAAAAAAGTTAATAAATAATTTAATTTAACATCTTATTCACCCTTTAAATTTTTTTTGCGATTAATATTTTATTTCGAAGACTGGCAATGATTATCATGAATTTTATTAGCACGTATTAAGATAAAGGATTCATTATTCTGAAAATTTACAGTTTTTACAACTTCTGCGACAACAAGTTTCAGATTGATATATTCCCTGCGATAAACTAGCCAGAACTTTTTATTGATAAATTAGTTTAGTTAGTGTATTATCAAGGTAGTAATCAAGATCAATGTCAATGTAAAACATCATTTATAACTTTAGTTTTGCTAGTTTTTCTTAACATGAGTTTTGTGTAACATTTTCGAAACATTTGAATATTTTATTCATCAGGGTATTCAAATAAGTGTGAGCGATGGTCGAGTTTAATGGCGCAAGAGCCAAGTGTGGCCAGACTGTGCTAAACATATCATGCATGAGATGACATGCATAAGCTACAGTGGAACTATTCTCTCACGCCCAGTCACTACATGGGTTGTGGTACTCGAAAATAAGGGCCCTTATTTTTCTATTTTATGAATTTTAGATATGTAACGAAACACGTGTAGTATATATGAAGGTGCATATTTATCTAATTTTTACACTTAATTGTGTTGTTTGTTGAGACAGTTATCGTGTCTTTAGATCAAGGCACCAAATCTTTGATATTAAAATATGTATTCCAATGAGGAAGCCAGTTTTTGACCGCTAGGACGTCATCATTCGAAAGAAATTATAATTTTGAAATTTTTCTAAGCTCGAGGAATAAATTAAAATCCGAATGCACTAAATCAGAGCAACAAAAAAGACGTGGTAAATTTCCCAGAGCCAGGAATCCAAGAGGTTTCGTGTGTCACAAGCCGAATGTGGCCTTGACCTTTGCATCTTTGTGACTACTGAAAAGTACCGAGAAGTTTTTGAGTCAATGTTCACCTGTTTCGAGTCGTCGTCGGTCCTGACTTCATATTTATGGATGATGAAGCGCCTTGTCACCATGCCAACCTGATTGACGACTTTCTTGGAAAGATAAATATTCGACGCATGCCGAGACCTGATCTAAATCCTATCGAGCATGTGTTGGGTATGCTCCGGTGACAACTTGAAGCCCTTCCGCATTCACCAAACTCCGTTCTGAGCAAAAAAGACTCTTCGTGACGTTTGGAACTCTTTGAGTCCACAACTGATAAACATGTCATAGCAAATGCGTGAAATACTTGAGAAGCGTGTCTGGCTGTCAGAGGAACCCATACACCTTATAAAAATGCAGCATCATAATTTTCTTTCATTTGTTTTTGTCTAAAATGTGAACTTCTCTTATGCCTAGTTTTCTTTCAAACTGTTTCTTTGGACAGTAAAAGTGACTGTCATTCTTTCTCACTGTTTTTTTTTATTTTAAAATCATTTTACAATCACATATTATATTTTTAGCTATCACGACTTGAGATTTCCTTCTTTGTTCACGCAATTACTAATCAGGCTAAGCTTTTGAACACAAGTGCATACGTATGCGTGTGTTGTACAATTTAAAATTATGTCTAATTAACATTAATAAATATATATATGCACAGACTTTTCAAACTTATTTCCGAGAACACATACATGCACAAGTATGTGCACAAATTCGCTATTTACAAAATATGAACGTGCCTAAAGTAGAATTTCCAAGATATATGTTAACTTTATTATTTGATACATTTAAGACGATAATGATAATTTTGCCTTTGCTTCAAATATAATTATCAGTGTTCAAAATATTCAAATGTTTATAAAATCATATAACAGGACAAAATAAAGAAATTTAATTATTAATGTGTTCTCTTTCCGAAAAAAAATTACATGTGCTAGTTTGTAAGCTCAATTCTTTCTTTTTTCATGTTTAGAAATTATATACTTGTAAATTTATTAACTAAAAATTCGTATTTCATTAAAACGAAATAAAATAAAGGAAGAACATACTAACCAATGTTTATATATCTAACGCTAAAATACATAAGTTGCTAAATTTGATAATGGACATAGAAACATTTCAACATTAACCTTCAAGTAAAAACATTTATAGAAATATCTATATATGAATAATATAAGATCATGCATGTTTGAAAAAGAAAATAGAACATATATATATATATAATAAATGTATTTATATAATGAGGATAGGTCAAGAATACAGTCTCTCTCTTATAATTGTTTTATTTCTATTAAATTTCTACTATTAGCTCACACACTCCCTCAATATATCTTGTTCAAATTTTCAATCTTTAATAAAATACTTTTTATTCATCCATTCAAGTTCAAAGACATTTTTTTAAACTTGTAGTGGATGACACTTGATGTTAATTCAGTTTTTTTTTTCAAATCTTAATTCGTTAATTAAATTTAATTGGTGAAAATACAGTTTAGCCCTACCACTTGGCGCGTTTTCAAAATTTGCCAGACTTGGCGATTTTTTTTTTGTCTGAACGTTAAGTCTGCCAAGCAGAACAGGGTAGCCACATTTGGCAAAATACCGCCAAATTATTCCTGTTGTCAAGTAATGGTTGGGCTAAACTGCATTTCAAACATTTAATTTACCGGATGAATAAAGAAACAAGCTAATGCTTCTACTATGCCATTTGTCTGGCAATGGCAAATTTGAAAGAGCGTCGGCGTAGAATCTTCATGCCTTCGGATCAAAGCATAAAAAATTTTTTTATTTGATTTTCAAGTAATTAATTTTAGTTTTATATGGGAGACATTTTTTTATATAAGATATTTAGCAGAATGTAAATTTAGGAATAAATACCGTCAGTGACGAAGCGCGTGGATCGCTGGAAAAAAATTTCTTTTCCCTCTTAATATTGTGATTCTGTCATATGTATATACATATTTATATTAATTGTAATCATCTAATAAAAAGTAACTAAAATAAAAATTTTCTTTGTTGACCTAAGTAGAAATTGACTTAATTTTTTTTTATATTACTTGTTAAAACAAACATCCGAAAAAAGAAATAAGCAACGAAAAAAAAAAAAAAAAAAAAAAATGGGGGGGGGGGAAGGAATTTTTAATCCTGCACCATCTTTTTCCTAAAACTCATTTCATTACGGGACTAGTCCACATTTTTTTTTTTAGAAAACTGACTTTGTGTTTTTTTTGGACTTGGGAAACAACAACAATAGTTCTGTCCTTTTAGGGTTCGGGCACATAAAGTTCATCCGATGTCACTTACTCCACCTCAGCATCGGGGTGCTTCATTCCAGAGTCACATTCGGGAGAAAATTTATCCTCTTTTCCGAGAGCATTTCGCAGGAGAAGATTTAATGGAAGTCAGCGTTTATAAGGAAGAGCTCAGCACAAAAGGTTGAATGAAAATCCAGAAGTGCCCCTCTCTCTCTCTCTAGCTCTGCATTTTAGATGTCTCTTGAAGAAAATATTGTTAGACAGAAGCGCGTCGAAAAGGAAGTAAAACTTTTCTTCTTTTCATTCGTA
>BMAW01037493.1:36259-82074 GCA_019974015.1 Nephila pilipes
AAAAAAGAAAGCATTTCTTAGTCGGAGGGTAACCAATATTGCATTAGATAAAACCATTTTACCCCAAAGACACTATTTATGACTTGAGCTCCAAGCAAAATAATTTCCTTTCGAAACAATATAACTAAAGAGAAGTTTATTACATCAAGTTCTTTTTACGATCTCGGCGATGAGATATTGGTCGCTTTCTCTAGGACAGGGACGTAATGAAAAAAAAAAAAAAAAAAAGGATGCTATCCCCTGTGGTGGTTCAGTTTCCATGGATACCTTTACTTTGAAATCCGTGACGTCAAGGATGGTCGAGCTTTCGAAGTAAAAAGAAACTAAAGAAAATACGAGGAAACAGAAAACAGTTTTAATTCAAGAAGAAAACAAGAATTCAGAACTCTTAACCCAAAGTTCTAATAATAATAAAAGCCATCTGATTTAAGACAGAAAAAACAAAAAAAAATAACACTTCAGATTGAAAAGCATTACCTGATCAATGATATATCTTAAGGAGTTTTATGCGAGTTCTATTTCCACTACAGACCCATCGTGTACAGAGAATGATACCCTTTAAATGTGATGAGACTCAAAATCATTACGCTGATGAGGGGTGGGGGTGGTGATTGGAGTATCAGCTCAAACTCAAAATTAGAGGAGTGAACGAGGTGGTGAAAGTAGGTATATATGACATAAGAGCTACCTTTGGCTATGCTGCTCCTAACCATGTGTGATTGTGACCTGGACGTGAGAAAATTTGATGAAAAAGGAAAAATCAGGGAGGCTTGAAAATAAAGAAGTACCGCTAGGATATCCCGTGAACGCGTCACCCGTATTTATCAAAGACAATAGATCCCATGAAAAAAAAAGATAACTAGAGTGCCTCGGGATCATGATTCCCATATCTACCAAAGAAGTTAATACCCTGAAAGGAAATAAAGAGAAGTTTAGATTGCATTTACCAGATCTTGTGTCGAGGAAAAATAAGTACTCGGAAATCGTTCGATATCTTAGGATAATAGCCTTTGTTCCTCCATATCGCTCTAAATTCAATCAATAAATAAATCAAATCGTTCAATAAATAAAGAAGTGTTATTGAAGAATAAATGCTTGAGAATTTCTTACAGATACTAAGAGAATTTAACTGGATTGTTTACAATATAAGGACATATGGTAATTCATGATGTAAGATAATCATGATATCAATTATTCTTCAGTACAATTATGTCGCTTAAATTTAGGCGATATATTTTTGGTTTGGTTTTTCTAAATTAGAATCGCTCTAGAATCTACAGATAGCTGTAAAAGACAACCCACATAACTTTGAACGGTTTAACTCCCATACGACCATTCATGCGGACTTAGAGAATCTATTACATTTAATGCCCAGTAACCTCAATTTCTTACTTGAACCAAGGTTTGATTGATTAATTACTTATCTACGAAAAAACTTAAAAGTAACACAAGGGCAATTAGCGATGCACTTATTTATTTTGAATCTCAATCATTTGTCACGGATGACGTTAGAATTAGTAACCTTTCTTCAAAAATTTCAAACTATCTTAACCCGAGTAAAGTGAGTATTGACAGATTAACGACCAGCTCTCTTACGCTAAGGGTCTTTAGATGAATCAGGACACGAACGCACGACTCGATGGGAAAAAGGCAAAACATGAGCTGGCCTTCATGACCACTCGGCTATCGTGGTGGCGGTTGGAACCAATAATTAAAACACTTAAAAATTATGCTTTGACAACGTTAGAGATTAGTTTAGTTTTTTTAGTTTTTTATTAACGTCGCACTAGAAGCAACACGAGGGCTATTGGCGACGGACCTCGTAATTTTGAACCACGGTCAAGTGACGAGGACGACACCTGAGCTGGCACCCCCCTCTCCTAACATCCACACCACGCCAACGGGAGGACTTTGGGCCCCGAACAGATTTAACGTGCATCAGCCCCGGCTACACGGATAACGTTAGAGATTCCGGCAAGCATCCCAAAAATTTAGAAGTATTTACAATCATTTTTTTTAAAATTTTAATTACAATGAGGTTAAAATCCACCCCACGATATCCAAAATTTCCAATGCTGTTGATCATGAATGTAAGAATGTGCTTGATCAAATGTTTCATTGAGGGGAGTATTTCATATAAATTAGTCTGAAAAGTGCTAATTATTCTACTGAATTCGGATATTTATTACTAAATAAAATTAAAAATACTTACTGTAATACGAAATGCTTACAAGAGAAATGAGTTGTTTTCCCCCATAAATTGGAAAAGAGAATCGGAACATTTATTATATAGATAAATACGCTTCAAAGTACTATAATGTTATTTGTTTCTGCGCAGTGTCTAATTTCTTTCTGAATTTCATCGGCGAAATATATGGAATTTGGAATTAAAATTTTTTAAATTTCTCGTTTAAATGTTTAGAGAAGTGCTAAAGATATGTTCCGAATATACACAATTTTATATATATGTATCAGCTATCCAAAAAATATGCATAATTACATAATAATTCTGTGTCTAATTATAATATCACAAAACGCAACATTTATGACCATAAGTATTGAAATGTAAAATGGAGTTAATAGAACGCTTTCGCATTTTCAAGCAACTGATCAAACAACAGGAATAGTATCTTTTCCAATATAATTTGCCACTAAGAGCACATGGAAAGAAGAATAGAAATTATCATTTGAAGAAAGCCAGTTATTAAATCATACCACATCTTTCAGTAGCAAAGATTCTCAGATAACGTCTGCTTACACACAGTTCTATAACTAGGCTTTCTCTTAAGAAGCTACGACTCTTCGCTGTTCCTGAGAAACAACAGGTTCTCTCGTTTAACATTTGAGATGCATTAAATTCATCCAATGACTTTTTCACCTCTCCCCTTTCGGGGAAGAATTTATCCCTTTTTAAGAAATATTTCGCAGGGGAAGGATTTAATGGAGGTGGGCGTTTGTAAGGAAAAGCTCGGCACAAAGAGCTGAATAAAAATCCAGATGCGCTGCTTGCACGAGCTCTGCATTTTAGATGTCTCTCGGAGAAAATATTTTCAGTCAGGAGAGCACTTGAAAAGAAGAGTAAAACTTCTTTCATCGCCTTTTCGAATTATTTTTTTTTTCCGATTGTGAACAAGCTCCATATAGTCGGCCACTTGGGAGATTAAAAGCGTTCTTTAAAAACATTTTTTTTTCTGAAGAAATGAGGATGAATTTGGCTTATAGCTCTCATATACCAACAGTTTTAGAATGTGTGAGCTTCATAAGTTAATCCACGGAAATCTTTTTTTAAACATTTTCTTTTCAAATCCAGATTATTGAATTCATTTTGAATGTAATCTTACACACACGCACACGTAGTGTATACACATATATTATGGGATGAGATGTTGAAATGTGTCGACGACGTGTTAGAGCACTCAATAAACGGCGCTGTGAGTATAGAGACGGTGCAAACGAAGAAGAATGGGAAGACACGTCTTGGGAGCCATCGGTAACAGACTGCAGGAGTCAAAGCAAGAATCTTGGTGTGGAAGTTTTATGGAAAAGACGGAGATGTCTTAAGCACAAGGGCGCTGGAACTTTACATAGGAGAGTTGATCTCCCATGGGAATTATATGTGTTGTTGGAGCGCAAGGGCGTTTGAAACTTGTTGTTGTATCTTCGTAGTTACATTTGTATTTGTCAATTATTCAATTATGTCATATTAAAGATTATAACTTTACCATGACCCATATATATATGGGTCATGATAAAATTTTAATTAATCAAAACAACTGAAATATTTGGATAAAAATTTTAGTATATTAATTCCTTCTTATGAACATACATAGTGTTATATATTACAGCTATTAATGTTGATTTATTTGCTTTCAGAAAGCAGCAAATTAAATAACCCCTCATCATGGAGAAGATAGAGTTCATTCTGCAGAATTCTACAATAGCTGCCATCGAAAGGTCAAGAAACCTTGAAGAAATGTAAAAACCTGGCTAGCAACAATGTAAAGAAGTCTTGGGAATAATAAATAAAATTTAACTATCTAGATTATTTTTAGTAATAGCTAAAACTTAACGGTACCACAGGAAAAAATTATAACTTTATGATACTGTGAGTTACTTCAATACGTGGCAGCGGTAGCTTAGTGATCAAGGTTTAGGATTCGTGGCCGGCGGTTTTCGTTCAGTCGTGGGTTCCAGCCTTGGCCTCTAAAGACCCGCCGTGTAGTCAGGGCTGATGGACATGAAATCTGTCGGGGCCCAAAGTCCTCCCTTTGGCGTGGTGTGGAAGTAAGGAGAGGGGAGGTGTGCCAGTCCAGGTGTCGTCCTCGTCACTTGACCGAGGCTCAAAATTACGAGGTCCGTCGGCAATAGCCCTCGTGTTGCTTCTAGTGCAACGTTAATACAAACTAAACTAAAAAAACTAAACTTCAGTATACAGTTTCTTGAATTCAAACAAATCAACAATAATAACTGCAATTTACAATATTGTGTACATAAGGATCAATTAATAAGCAGAATAAATTTTATTCAGATTTCTCTGTCACTGCTTTTTAATAACAAGAAATTTACGATACCACCACACACTCATGTACGCGCGCACACAAACATTCTTACAACCTGCTTAATAATACATGATGCGCATATTTTTTTTTAATATGTGAGTTAAAGAATCTTTATTTACATGGAGCTAGGTTTTCTTAGTTGTATTCTAAAAGAGATATTTAGAGGTAATGGATGACATACTTCATCGAAAAGAATCATTATACATTGTTGTTCTCTAATATACTGACTTTATGTAAATTGGCAGTTTTCCTCTCATTGAAGACATTTGTCTGTAACTGTGCAAGAAATGACTTATTTAATTTATCACAAAGCATAAAAATCCTCTCTTGTGTAGAGTATACGTTTGTATAAAAAAATACAGCAAGTTAGAAGTAAGCCATCAAATTGTAGCTTAGAATTACAAAATTCGTCATCAACATTGTTTTGTGTAACTGTTATGTGTCAATTGATGTTGAAAATTCAAAATCCCCTGAAATATCTAATACTAAGCAAAACACATGGATTTTATATCGAAATCCGAATGCGTTTCATAAGATTTATATTAAATATGAACATTATTTGGGTGGGACAGATTTTCTTGTATAAATTTTCTCTACAGAATATTTTTGCCCAGTAGTAAGAATAAAATCACACAGAAATAAAATTTCTAAAAGCGATAGGAAACATTCTACTAAATCATTTTCTTAATTCGATCCCAAGAAAACGTATCTCTCAATTACAGATAAATGTTTCTTATTTTCAGTTAAACTGGTAACTTTGAGAGACCGACATGTTGCCAATCCGTTCCCTAAAAATATGTCATCTAAATTCAAGTAGCTAAGTCGTTCTAAACAACGCATCAGCATCACAGTGCCAAGAATTATCGCATTTCCATTTAAACGATGTAAACTTTCCGATTAAAATCTTCCAATCTCTACAGAACTTTTCGGAGGAATTGCTCTGACAAATTTATCTTGTCAGGTACTTCCCAATTCCGGCTGGGAAGATTTCTCATTAATCAACTAACATTTCTCGCGTGGTCTTTTAGCTTCAAGACGCTATTTCCCCCTTAAATCTTCTACTTGAAAACGGAAGAGCCTTAATTCTTGTTCTTAGAAACTAGCAGAAGAGCTCCTCGCAATTGTCGCTTTCTTCCGGCACGAAAAGTCCTTTCTGATTTCTCTAATTTGTTAGTTTTTGCCTTGGGGGTTCGACCATTTCTGACGTCATGGATATCACATTGGTGGTATCCATAGAAACCGAAATGCCACCGAAGGCTAGCTTGCCCTTTGCGTTCTGTATTGCCCAAGAGAAGTAAAAAAGCAATTGTAATTTCTTCTCTGGAATCACAAATGAGAATTCTTGATGTAATTTACTACTACATAAATTATTTGATTTCAAAAATAAATCTTTCGACTCGCAACCAATTTATAAATAGGGATCTAAGCCTAAAGTTATCTTTATTTAGTATTATGTTGAGAAGTTTGTCTGAAACAACTTGTTTCCTTAGTACGTAATCGATATTACGGTTTCTAATTTTTTGTATTTAATTTTTGTTTTTATGAAATAGAACGCAAATGATAAAAATACTGTTAATAATGTTATTTCTAAGAAAATATGAAAAAAAAAAGCTAACGTTAAAAGTAGGGCAGTGTTTTAAAATGCAAATTTAAGAAATCACTTTTATTTATATTATATTTTAAAGTAATGAGTAAACTCATAAAATATTGTAGCACAGTAAAATAACACCCTATTTGGAAGTAAACGTTTGCTGGTAGGTTGAGAAATATATTTTCATTGATACTCAGATATTATTTTGATGTACGCATGAATAATCCTCCAACATTAGCTAGATGGTAATGCATGAATTTCAGTTTTCTCTTATTTTCATATAACTAGAATAGATATTTCTGTTTGAACTACAATCACACTTAAAAAAATGATACTCAGTTTTAACTGTATACAGAAAAAGTTATAGCATTTTTATTTAAAGGACTTTTTATGTAAGTTAAAATGTAGACGATATCCCTTTTCAGTAATAAAATAACTAGGTCATTTGGATTTCAGCATTCTGAGTTGATTTCACATCCTTATTTTTTGGGCAAGTAACTTACTGAGCCAAATATGAGTTAGCTTTTTCTACTGATCTTCTAATTCGCATTTATACTTTAATATTATCAGTCATCGTTTTTTTGGGTTTGCTTGTTGTTGATTCTCAGGCTGTAGAATTTTGACATCCATTTAAAAATATTTTGAGTCCTTTGGAACATAAACATATAGAATGAACAAATGCGATAATACAATGGATGTGTGTCAAAGATAATTGATATTACAGAACTCACAAAATGTATGTATCGATTGATTGATTGTTCATTCAGGGCTCAATTAGAAGCAACACGTGGGCGAATGTCAACGGACATGGTAATTTTGAACCACAGTTAAATGAAACTAAGCCGGTACCCTCTCTTTTAATTTGCACATCATTCCCACTAGTGGAGGTTGGTAATATACAGATTTAATGGGCATCAACCCCTCTACACGGCGGATGTTTAGATGCACCAGGGCTTGAGATTACAACTCGTTTGAAACAACCCAGGTCTTGAAATTGCGACCATGACCCTTAGGCTACCACAGGACTACAAAATATCTTTAATAATATCGTAGAGCTGAATATCAGATGATGTCTTCTGATCGCTTCCTTGACTTCGTCGTGTTGCAGCTGGCTAACATGTTGTGATGGGACATACTTCTTCCGCACTGGAATACCTTGACTTTTATGATGATACTGTCTTCAAGCTTTGCTGGCATGAAGGAAAAGGGAAACTGGAGTATATTGCCAAGAAAATAGGTATGAAAATAAATGAAAACAAAACGAAAGTAATGAAAATAAATAGAACAAGTAAGGATTCACTTTTAATAAATCAAAGCAAAGTTGAAGGTACAGACTGTTTTTCATGCCTTGGAATCAAAACAAATTAAAAGGGAGGCATAGTGATGGAATAAAAGCTAGAATTAGAAAAGCCTAACATTCATTCAGAACAACGCATACATTCTGGAACGTTTTAAATCTAAGCATTTTCTCAAATAATATGTATTTAATGCAACAGTATTAGCGTTAGTTTACTAAATGACAAGAAGAAAAATTGAATGATTTTCATATTATGAGTCTCGGAGAGACTAATAAGACATACTGGTCAAACAAAATTTCAAATATTGAACTGTACAATAAAACATCTACTAAACCTATTTCCACCAAGATTAAAAAGCGACACTGGACATGGATTTGACATGTACTTAAAATGCCACCAAAAGATAATACAAGAATTGCGCACACGTTGGCACCGGATGGAATGAGAACGAGAGGTAGGCCAAGGGTCACAATGACGACGTCTGGCTGCAGAAGCGAGAAATTCATCTGGATGGCCGAGTTAGGGAGTGTAAGGGAAGTAGTATTAAATGACGAGATAATGTTGTGTCTTCGTGAACCAATCTGATGTGATGAGAATTGAGGATGGTAATGATTTCTTATTTCCTCCAGTATTAAATTATAGGCTAATTTTTATCGGACCAAACTCCGTACTAAATGTTTATGTTAAAAATTCTTTAAATCTAATTTGTTATCTTTTTATAGCTGAATGATATTTCTAGTTTGATAAGATACAACCTCTAAAAACCTTCCGATTGGAGCCACCGCCATAATATCTAGATAAAATTAATTCTAAGTTTGTTTCCCTCGTTTCATATTTTACTTCAAGAGAGAGAAAAAAAATTCTTTTGAAGCGCATTTTCAATCTTCTTAAACCCAACTACAAAACATATGTGTGAACCGAATGATAAAAAAGACCACGAATAAAAGGAGCAAACTTTTTCTCCCTTCTCGACGCGTTACTATCCAAAAAATATTTTCCATGGGAGAACATCTAAAATGCAGAAATGCAGCGAGCGGCACTTCAGGATTTTTATTCAGTCCTTTGTGCTGAGCTTTTCCTTATAAACGCCGACTTCCATTAAACCTCTTCCAGCGAAATGTTCCCGAAAAGAGGATAAATTTTCTCCCGAAAGTGACTCTGGATAGAAGTTTCCGGATACAGAGGTGAAGCGCTAGTCATTGGATGAATTTTATGTAGCCGGCTTCTTAAAGGACAGGAACTGTTGTTCTTTTCGAAATCAGCAAACAATCGAACGACTTGGGTTGGAATAGATCTTTAAGCAGATGTTTTTTCGTAAGACTTTGCTAAAGAAAACAGAGGTGCAAGATTGGATAGCTGTTTTTTCCGCCAATGGTATTTTCGAATCCTGTTTCTTTAAAGGGGGAGGTTTTGATAGAAGGAATGAATATTTTTCATACCCAGAAACCTTGTGTGTGATAATACATAGAATGTTTATTTTTTTTTTAAATATATATATATATAAAATCTTTAATTTAGAATATTAATTCCTTGAGTTGTGAGTCGAAATGAGAGAAAAATCAATATACTTTCGTAAATAAAGACAACATGAGGTATTAGAGCAAAAGAGTCAAAAGGGAAGCGGTTTCATTCTTCTAATAGACAATTAAAGAGTATAAATAATTTGTAACTCCTCAGTGGAGTTTCAGTGTTTTTTCTCTGTCGCGTTTCTCCCAAAAACTAACACTTTGAAGATTTTTTATAAAAAAATTAGGCGCATTGAAAATCTCTTCTAATAAATGAAACGTGGCTCATGTTGATTCGATTACACTATTGAAGTGCAGTGAACAAGATATAGAAACTGCATTCAAAAGCAGCGAAGAATTTAATACGCGTAAGTTGGTTGGTGGTGGAGAAAAAAAGCGGAAGTTATGAATGCGAAGCATCCACATCAGGTCTGCCTTGAGTAAAAAGCTTTAGGATCTACAAAGGGTTAAGGATTCGAAACCACATCTGTAAATTTTTTAAGAACTCGAGACCGATAGGCTCGGTGTTTATATAAGTGCTGTTTTTATATTAAACGTTTGATCAGATGCGTATGAAGATCCTTTATACAAACAGAGTAGGATAGGAGTTGAATTTTCAATATTTGTGGATGTGAATAAAAAAAAATATTTTTATCATCACTTTCTACACATAGGAGTATTGATCTGCTTTATTAAACCTGACATTCTTCTGAGGAGAGGAAAATAGAGCCAGTACACCTGTGAATATATTTTATTCAGCCTGATGCGTATTTTCTCACGGATTTTGTATGTATTTCGCTAAACATTTTGCTAGGAGCCGAATTATTTATTTCAGAAAAAACCTAATTTTATGCTATTTATGTTTTGCGTCCTCTAGAATATATTTATGCAATTGAAATCCGAAGTAAAATAAATAAAAGTAACTTAGAAAAAAAGCATCACGAATCCATAAACAATTACAATAATTTATTCTAAATATAAACCTTTTTTATAACTGGATTTGAAAACCAAGAATGGCGTAAAAAATATTTTATTACTTTTTCTATTAGTGCATTATTTATAAAGAGTAATATTAGTTTATGTTACATTTATTACACAATTAATATTAATAAAACTCAAAAACTAACAACAGTATGTAATACTGGTATCATAATTGGCATATTACTTGTAAAGTAGTATTATTATGTGTTACCTTTATCATAATTAGTAAATTAAATAAAAAATAGTTGTTTATTTATGTCGCATATAGAAGCAGCACGAAGGCTATTGGCGATTTCCCCGCAATTTTGAACCAAGAGAAGAAGACAACACCTAAACTGGCACTTCTCCTCCTAGCTTCCACACCACTCCAATAGGAGGACATGAAGCTGCGACAGGTTTTACGGGCATCAGCTTCGCTACACGGTGGGTCTTCAGTGACATCAGATCTCGAACCCACAACTGTATGAAAACAACCCCGGATCAAATTCTCGGCCATCATTATAGGCTATTGCGGGCACTACTTAAAAAATAAGATATTTGTTAAGCTAGATTAAACATATGTGATCCAGATTTTTTTAAACAAAAACCTGCTTAAGTAAAGAGAACATTCTCTGATAATAAATGTAAAATATATTATCTGAAATGTTAACTTTACATTAAAAAAAAATCCTGATTACGTAACTTTTTTAATCTAGCTTATTTCCTCACAGAAGTTCAAACAAAAAAAAAAAAAGATTTGAAGCTTTCGTTTCCTTTTAATAAACAGAGCACTAAGCGGATTTAGATCTTAAAGGACCCAACTCTTTTGACATTTTCCTCAGAAAGGAATATCTAGTCAAAAGATTTTCTTGAAAGGCTTATTCAAAACTTTGAACTTCAGCACAAGAGCAAATTTTGTTTTAATAAATTATGCTGGCCTCGGAGCTTTGGAGATTTTAATAAATAAATATAAAATCACATGATGCGATCCCTGTATGGAGTAGACAGAAACCATCTCCGAAGTTATCCTTAAAGTAAACTTAAGTTCTTCTTTTCTAATTTATTTTTAAGATGTACGACTAAATTTCATAAGAATTTATTGGTCCGTGGAATCGAAGAGTGAAAAAAAAGAGTTAAATATTGTTTTTGTTGTTATTCGTATTGGAGCGTAATTCTTAAATACAATTTGTTTCGTAAATACAATACGATATGTTGCCATTTCTACCATGGATTTTAGGGGCATTGATTTTTCCTGATTACTCTACGTTGCCTTGCCATAGAAATGACGATGTGTAAGATAACTCGTTCTTTATGTTTTCATTACAGCGCCGTCTAGCGGCTCATCGCTTGCTCTCCACCAATGCACTGTCAAGTGAAATTTGCTTGCTAATAAGTTTTCTATGATCTCTTAATTTTTTACCGACGAATTCCGAGTTTAGTTATTATTAACGTTGCACTAGAAGCAACACGAGGGCTATTGGCGACGGACCTCGTAATTTTGAACCAGGGTCAAGTGACGAGGACGACACCTGAGCTGGCACCCCTCTCTCCTAACATCCCCACCACGCCAACAGGAGGACTTTTGGCCCCGAACAGATTTAACGTGCATCAGCCCCGGCTCCATCCTGGGTTTTTGGCGGCCAAGGATCGAACCCGTGACTGAACGAAAACTGCCGGCCCCGAGTCCACGACCTTGACCACTAGGCTGCCGCGGCCCATCCGACGAATTCCAAAACCCTCTGTTTAATATAGTATACTTCACCTTAGAGGGGGAGCCAATGAGTCATTGTTGGAAACAGTGGGGTGTGATCCAAAAAAGTTAGTAAACTATGGGTCATATTGTTGATTTCAAGCATGGGAGTCGTTTTTTCTTCCAGAAAAAGGTTGGTCGATTTTTTTAGAAAGTTGCCGTTCGGGGAAAAAAAAAAGTTTGGTTGGCAATGTTTCAAATAATTAAAAAAAAAAAAAAAAAAGATTAACATTCCATTTGTCGTATGTGCTCTATATTTAATTTTAGGTTATCAAAAATAAATAAAACTAAAGAAATAAAAATAGATAAATTTGTTTACTTTTATAGTTTTTGTTGTATATTTTTATGAACATCTGCGTATGTATATTTTGTTGTATATTTTTATGAATTATTCAATACTCGCACACATGAACTGTGACTCAATGTGACTAATACTCATATGAGGTTTGAAAAACGAATATAAAAAAAATGTAATGCAGTGAAAATAAAATTCAGGTTCTGCATCGCCGAATCTCATAAGTGTTTTGTTCGGCGACACCCACCCACCCACAAAGCTACGACACAGAATAACAAAGAAGCATATCGGTAGAATAAATACATAAAATCAATAATGCTTTCCACATCAATCAAATATCGTATTTCAGGAGGAAAGAAGAGCCAAATAAAAAGATTGCATCCTATTTCTTGTTACGTCACACACAAATCGGTCATGTCTTTCAGAGCAACGTGTAGTTATTGGTTAGGAAATCCTAAATTATGAACATTTTGATACAACGAAGAACGTAATGTTGGAAAAAAAGGTTTCCCTTTTTTCTATGAAGATTCTGCCGTAGAATATCATTACTATAATGTATTTTCATGACAAACTAATGGGACACAATTATTAAACCGAAAGCAGACAGAAACAATTAAACGGGAGCAACAATTTTTAATGTATATAATGGTTTTTAGTAATAAAAGAGTTTGAAAACGCTAATATTTTTTGTTGATATGAATAATTATTTTTTGGTAATTGTTTTATATCACAGAACAATTATGTGAAGCTCATACAATGATTAAGAATTGAAAAATAAATTCATAATCAGTTTGGAATCAAAGTTGGATTGTATCATTTTTTTGTGTTTCTCTAACGCTTATATTTGTTGAACTATATTTTGCTCTTACTTCCTAAAGAATTCATAAGAATTGATTTCATAAATAAATCGATCTCCAAGCTTACAAAAAAATGTGCAATACTTGTCTTCTCAGTGAAGAAATGCCACTAACCTTATTACCTTTGATATAGAATTAAACTTATAATTAATAAAATAATTTTGATTTTGTTGATGATTAAAGTAAGCGGAACAAGTCTCATAAATATAACATATCTGCAAACTCACGAAATATTCATCATAAGAATCTAGCTACTCAACAAAAACTAACAATAACACTCAAGATCATTATTCGGCAAAAATTTGCATTTTTTAAACAAACATTATTTCATCCAACCTCCTAACGGTATGAGACACAATATTTTAGATCGCAAAATTTGAGTGAGTGTGAAATTTTCCAAAAAATTATTCATTCAAAGTAATTTTATTCTATAGTGCCGTGACAATAATAGTTTTTCAGAAATAGTAAATTTTCTAAAAGTTTATGCTTGCGGGAAATATTACAGTAACCTAAGTTGACATTCGATTGTTTGGCACATTCTAAAATCCGGCGCCAATCAATTTGGGTTTTTTTCAAGTGGATTCAGGAGTTGTTGATCTTGATCTCCAAGGTGAAGCTCAGAGCTGTTCGCATTTTTGCCGTGTTCATCGTAATTGCTAGTTTTTATCTTACTACAGTGTTTCTTCACCCCCTGGTTACAATTCCTGTTTGCACGATATTACAACCGTGCACGTACATTCTATTATACAGTGATAGGTCCTCCAATCACAGTAGGTGTTTTTCAAGTGCATATTCAACAAATATACTAATACGTGGTTCTTCCCACGATCATGAAACAAGTGGTTTTAATTTGGGATAGTTCGTTATAGATACTTTGATTCTACTCACGAAAGACCCGTGGAGATCATTGAGAGTTCAAACCTTAGAAGTGTGCATAGAAATTTCAGGCGGAGAAGGTGCTTTCTCCCTCTTTGTGGTTGCCCTCTATCCTTCGTGGCAAAATTCTTAAATAAAAATTTCACTAAGAATTCACTAATTATGATATCGAAATTCCCACAAGAACTCACATGGACATATTAAGACAGACATGTCACATTCGTGAGTCCCACACTAAGCACTTATATTCATGTTCATAATAAATTAAATGAGTGCAACAAACGAGAGTCTTTCATTTAAGTCGTTGTTCTTAATTCTAATTTTCTATTCTCATCTATGATTAAAGCCTCATCTGCCCACTATATGATCCCTTTCAGCTTAGTTATTTAATTAGACTTAATTTTAAAATTATTATAGTTTTAATTAAATACCTTAATTCAGAGAAGAAGGTTCTGCATCAATACATAAATAATCAGTGTAGCTCGTCATACCTTGTTTCAAATATCATTGTTTCTTTCGTGCGGTGTTTTTTTAACGGTATAAGAATATTTAATAAAATTAATTTCAATGTTTAAATATAATTTTTATGTTTCTAGAATGACAAAATACTTCGTTGGAAATTTATATCATCTACACAATTCAGTAGTATGAGCTCAAACACTTTAAATATATGTTTAAATCATTGAAATTGTTAACTAGAATAATTAATCTTTTGTTGTTTTTATAAAACTGTATGGATGTTCTATAATCTGGCACGTCGTTTCAAATATGCCAGATTAGGGAAAGCTTATTCTAATAACTGTGGTTTATTCTAATAAAAATTTGATTAATTAAAAAACGAATTAAAACTTGAGACTATATATGTTAAACGGAGGTTACAGTCAAATGCATTTCAAATCTAATTTACATAATAATAAAGTAACCCCGACTATATAAAACTATTAATTGAGTACACAAATTAATGTGAATTAATTACTCGGAAGACGCTTCATTTACCCATTACTTGCTTACAAAAATCAACCATCATATAAAGAGAAACAACGTAATAAAGACAAAAATTCAACTTTGGCCTCGTTGAATCCTTTTAGGGTTTCATTTAGTAAAAGGATACAAAAGCAACGTTATACAAGAAGAAGAAGAAAGGAAATAGAAAAGAAAAAATAATCCAGGTGGAAGAAATACGTAAAAAATAATGATGTTTTCGACATCAATCAAGTTCCGTGCCTCAGAAGAAAAGATGAACTAAGTAAGAAGAAAAATACATTCAATTCTTGTTATATTACATACAAAAAAAGTCACGTGTCCCCCAGCGCAGGGTGTAGCTGTTGTTGAGGAAACTGTAATGATGACGCATTTATGATTGATACCACGAAGAATATAACGGTATAGGGGAAAAGGCGTTCGTTCTTTATTTCCCCAGAAGGTTCTGTTAGCAGTACAGTACTGTTGCGATAGTATTTTCATTCTATAAGCTGTGTTCGAGATGAATAATTTTCTGTGTGCAGTGTTTGCGAAGGTGGATGCTTGAAGTTCTGTATACACCCTCTGCGCAAATATTTCCATTTGTTGTTGAGGAAACCCCCAAAGGAGGAACGGGGAGATAAAATATTTATACCTTTCAAATGCGGGCTGGTGGATTACAAAAGAATGATTTTCTGAGCGAAAATAAATAAATGCTTAGAATTCTCGTGATATTACACCATACTTTAAAATATCGTTTGTTTCGATACACAAGTTTTATCGTGTAATGTTACGAAATTTATTGCAAAAACTCTAGGTGCCTTATAACTTTATCGATCTATTTACATCAACAAAATGATTTATTTCTCACAGATTTTGATGCAAGAATTTTTTTTTCTTGTTCAAGGATGGGTTTGTAACAGGTTATTTTGCGCAGAGTTAAAATCCTCAAAAATGAAAGTTTAGGAAATTACATGCTGACAGCTATTGGTCTAGTCATTTGTTTTTAGTATAAAATTGTGGCGTAATATATTGCCCAAAATAAGAACGCTTGAACTAATCAAATATCGATTTTTTGATCCTTTATTGCTGTCGCACTAAGAAGCTACTCGACGGTATTGGTGACGGCTGTGGTAAATCCATATATCATCTTCCTTTTTTTATTCAATTTCTTAATATGAAACTTTTTCATCAGTTTTAAATATACTAATTTTCTCTTTAGAATAGCGCGTGTTATAAAACATCATGATCCGTTTTAATTGTTGATGAAACAAACACAAAGAAAAATTGTTTCTGCGAACTTCCGTTTTATCCTCTGTTTGAAAGCGATTTGCGAGATCTAACGCTCTCTTTTTCAACGCCATCACTTGCACTCAACAAGGGCCGCTAGCTTCTGTCATTGCTTGCAAGTATAATTGCAATAATTTGAGATAAAAACCAACGCTTTTAAAAACACCGTTTTTATATGGTGACAAAGTTTGTTAAATAAATAAATATAAATATTAGTTAAAACTGGTCGCAAATATCTAAATATTGCATTGTTAGGCAAGTAAGAACGGTTCCGAAAATTTTAGAGCTCTAGCTTGATGGGAAGTTGATTCAATTAACGATCGAAAATTTGATGACACACTGATACACACACCAAGTGAAATATATAAAAACGTTAAAACTAACTAAAATTAATTAATTCATCCGGTAAATTAAAAGGTTGGAATACAGTTTAACCTAACCACCCTTGGCGACAAAAATTATTTGGCGGTATTTTGCCAAATATGGCTACCCTGGTCCGATTTACGGACTTAACGTTCAGCCAAAAAAAATCGCCAAGTTGGGTGCTAATTTTTGAAATCGCGCCAAGTGGTTCGGCTAAACTGCATTATTAAAGAAAACATTAGTTAAAATTTGAAGCAAATGTCTAAATATTGCATAGTTAGGGGAGTAAGAACGATTCCCAAAATTTCAGAGTTCTAGCTTGATGGGAAGTTGGCTAAATTAACGATCGAAAATTTGATGACATGCACACCCACACCAAGTAAAATACATAAAAACGTTTTTAAAAAGTATTCGAATGATTAAATAAAATCAAGTATCCATTATTCTGAATAACTGCAATTTTTCTCTGAATATTAAAATCAAATAAAACATCGACAAGGATGTGACATTAATGGACAAATGTATATGTAATGATCTCACATAAAGACAATTTAATTTTTTAATTTTTCCCGTTTTAGAACTCATTTTTAAAGATATAATCCTTATTTGCTGATAAAATTCCAAATTATTCTTTTATTTATTTGATCACGCCCTCGTAAAATATGCCAAATCAACTTTCACATAGTCATACATCTGTCGGGAATAATCCCTACTATAATGAAAGATGTCATGAAAATCCCTCAGAATCCCTTCATCTTGTACCACGTGAGTTACACGCGATTTGGACTAATCACTATTGTAAAAGCGCAAGTACGGAAAAATTCCTCTCTCCTGCTCTCTTTTGAAATAACAGAGACGGCGAAGCTACATCTCTTGCCTTTTACTATTTTAATAATGTGATTTATTGTCCCTCTCTCCCTTCTCGGAATGAATAAACAATCTAAATTTTAAAAATGATGTTTATTTATTTGTTAATCTTATAACAAATTTTAAAGTCATTACACACACACACACATATATATATAATTTTGAATTTCTTTAAAAAAAGACATTTTGTGGACCAGATTTCGAAAATTTCTTGATCTGCTAAGTGGTTAATTAAGAAAAAAGTTGTTGTAAAGAGCAAAATGGTATCCATTTATTCAACGCAACCTGTCGAACCGAAACAAGTTCAAATTACTTCGATTCACGTAGTTTTCAGCGTATCTGTTTAATAATTCCTATTCTAATTCACAAAACGTAAACAAAATAATTGCCTTCGTTTCGCATTGCCAATTAAGGAAAGACAAAATGATCCCTTAAACGAAAACCTTTAATGAATCCATTCTCATTTTGCGAGATGCGCAACAATCTTACCGCGAAAACTGATTACCCACCAGCGAAAAAGAAATTTAATTTAATCTCGTAGTTAATAGCGTGCCTGCACCGATAACCCTTCGTAAAGGGATGTTTAATAGTTAATCATATTAAGATCGAACACGGTGCATGCATGTTAAAAGACACGAGATCTCTCGCGTATAATATAGAATAAATTAAGGGTGGAATTTAAGACAAGAGAATAATCCCCCCAACAGGTGTTATAATTTAATATCTATTTTAATAACTAGAGGATTATAGATTTCGGTTGACATGCTCTCTGTGGGTGTTAAGCCTAATTAATGAGTTTATTTGAATATGAAATACGCCTGCTGGCTATGCCAAAAGTTACGCGTTCGAAAACGCAACACCGTTTAAAGCCCTGCACATTTCAATAATTTATTGTTTTGCGATATGTTCGGTTATTTTCAGAAACGCTCAATTTATCCGAGTTTTAACCTTTGAATTATATTATTGGAGGTTTATTTTGTGGTGGGATTATTCTAAACAATTCACGCTTATTTGAATTGAACTGCGAGTAAGGTGAATGACTAATTATAGGAAAATTAAATCATTTAAACGTTTATAATTCTAATTTCAGTTTTGTTTCAATATTGAGAGATAAGCTATTCGAAAGAGGTTCAAAAAGTTTCTTGTTCAGAATGGAATAAATTGTCAGGAATGCGAAAATTGGAATGAGGTAACTTATTCCAGTATTATCCAGTTACCAATTTGCCTTTTTCCAAGAATTCCATGCGTATGACGCCCTTCGCTTCCGAAAAAATCGCCGACATAACTGCGGCGACTCTCTTTAAGAACAACGATAAAAGTTAAAATGTCTTAATACCCAAGCCCGAGGAAGAATCCCTTTTGGTCTAGTTGATAAATACAGTGCTAGAAAGACCGGACAAGTTTTCTCCGGATCGACAGGTCAAAGGTTCAAATAATCTCCGTCTCTCAAAGACAACTATCCTCCTATGTGTAGCAGAAAATCTTCCCCCAAAGTTGGGGTGGAAATATAACTCGTGGAATAAATTTTCATGCCAATGAAACAGCATTCGCCATCTTTGGAGAAAGGTGATTGGAAGCAATTAATTTTTTGGTAATATATGATGGATCTAGGCATTCTCATTGGTGATGGTTTGATACAAAATGGCGACAATAATTCGACGAAGCAGCTATCAAATTTTGATTTGGTGACAAATGGCTGAAAAATCAAATAATCTTTGAATTAATGTCCCCATTTGTTTTGTCACTGATTCAATAAATGGTAGCATATTGTAGAAACTCCAATTTGTATTAGCAACACCATTTGTCGTTCAAATCTAAGTACCTTTTGAGTCATCTTCCAAAAATAAATGAATTACTGTTTTTAAGAAATTTGTAGCCTTCACCAGCGTAGGACCACTAATTCATATTTTAAAATTCCACATTCCAAGTTAAGCGAATCTTATATTTAATCTATTCAATTTTAATAGATTTGCCTAGAAAGTTATTCTGCTGTTATGAACCTCTTTTCGAGTGATTCACTTTCAAATATTTTAATCTTCAAATTCGAAATATCCCCTCTTCCCCATGTGGCTTACAAAAGTGGTTCAAAAAATATCCTTTTCTGACGATAGACGGTGTTGCTGATGCCAGCTGGCATAACCATTGAGAACTGCCTTTTGTTAATGGAACCAAAACAAATCTGATATTTATTCATAAGAGAATTTTGATTGGGCAGCAAATGACTGCCCAAACAAAATTTGACTGATGTCGGTTTTGCCGAATTGCTACTGTTGATGCGACCTCGATTCACCACTAAGTAACAAGAGAAACCAAGTGTTAATCAAATCAGTGGATTTCTTTCCATGAGTTTGCACCAAAGAATGCGAAGACGGTCTTCTAAACCAAAAAAGCGAAAGTGACGATTATTTTGGGATGCGATAATCGTCATACTCATGCTTCTTGACAAAAGGAAAATGCAATCATGGACAATACTATAATGAGTAATTTCATTTTTGGCATGGAACCTCCCTCGTAAATATTTTTTTTTTACTTTTAAATCGAGTTTAATTGAATTTAAGTTAAACTAGAGGATTTGTTCAACAAACGCTGTTTGTGAACAATGATTTTCAGTTCATCCTGAAGAATGACTGAATTATTGGTGATTTATTAATGTGCAACTGCAAAAAAATGCAACTTCCGTGTATAAGGATGCTCGAAGACGCCGCCGCACTATAATGGTCACGTGAATCGGCAGGGAACTTAAGTTTTTCAGATAGTGTTTGTATCTCGAATAGAAGATGTGGCCTCTATAAAAAAGAATAGGAACCTATCCCCTTTACACATTTACTGCAAATATGTGTGTATATGCTAATTTGCTTGTTTTATTTTGTTGTCTAAATAAATGTTTAGAAGACAACCGGTCAGTTACTTTGTGAAACTTGTAGCACTTTCCACTATCATTTCCAAACAGGCTATACAATTAGAATTTTTTTTTTTGACAGAAGTAAAATCTTATTGAACCTATACATAATTGTCTGCATTATGCGGAATTTTTGTTTTTAACAGGAATAAAATTTTATTGAACCTATATATATTTGTCTGCATTAAGGGGAATTTTTTCTTCCGACAACACATATGAATGAAAATCTGTATCATTCGATTCAACAAAGATCTGTAACATTACAGATAGCCACAAATGTTTTCCAGTCTACTAGTTTGAAAGTTCCTCACAAAAATATTTCACCGGAGAGGGACTTAGAGTTCATTTTTTAAAAAAATTACGAAAGAAAATTATTATTAACCACAGATTGATAAAATTATTAATAATATTCAAATTGAGTTTGTAGCCAACCCAACAAAAATATTCTGTTAGAACACTTGTCTATAAATCTGGAGATTTATAGACGTCTTCCTTACTCAGAGATTCGTTAAGAAGTCCTTAATAATCGTAATTGCAAATCACAGTCAGAAAAATGACATTGTCAACTCATGAATTTGAACCTCAATCTATCCTAAAGTACTCTGCCATCTAAATAACATGTAGTCTGCAATGTTGGGCTATTAGGAGGCTATTGGGCCTCTATTACTAGGTAGAGGATAATGATTAATAGTCAGTTATCGTGGATGATGCGAGTGAACTTGCATCTACACCTGACAAACTGTTTAGAGAAGCCTTCTAGAGTGAGCGGACGTTAACATACACACTCGAATCCCTAGTGGTCACAAGTTAACTCACTTAGACTCGAGTAGGCTAGTAAGGTTAATCTTTAATTTTGACGTTAGACTAGATTACAAATAATTTGAGGGAAAACAGACTGATAGAGATAGAGTATTTCTGGATATTCATAGCTTGACGATTAATAAATTGATTTGATTCCTGACGATTAATCTATCCTCTTATCATTAAATCGTTAGCTTCTTGTCTCCTCAGTGACTGTTTAGATTTAACAACAACCACCACAAAAACGAATAACAGGGTGGAAAGTTGCAAGACTATGAGATATTAAATATGCAATGCCCCCTGATGGACATTGCTTGCATTTACAAATTCTGATTACGTGTTGATTTCTTTGAAAGTGGCTACCACTGACATCTAACGATAATCGTTAATATTTAAGGTATGCGACGAAAAGGTACTATCAAAAACAATCTGTGATACACAATGTACATTCAAGTCACGCTGAGTGTTAAATTAAACATTCTTTGTTAATCTTAAAATTATAAGAATACAAACTACTATAATCCAGGTGATCATTCATTCGCCAAGAAACTTAAGAAGTACCAAGAGGAAAGCTTGGTTCCAGATTAAAAGGGTACTGTGGCCGAAACTATGGTTTACGGGTTAGGAAAGAAAACGCCAGTCAGTTAAATTGAATAGATATGGGAGACCTCATCGACTTGGCACTCATGTTATCGACAAATGTCGCCAAGTATACAAGCTATGCAACCAAACTAGATACTCCGAGACAAATCTAAAATTATCTAAAAGGATTATTGAGAGTAATTGCAAATATACTTGAGTGACTCTGCGTTTCAGATATAAGTATGTCCCTCATGCTATGCTGTTTATGGGTTTTGAATTGGAGCGTTCGAACATTGTATAAATTTTGAATATTTTTGGTGATATTGTGCATCTATATGTGTTAATTGTTTCCCGCTTAAAATAAATATATTGTATTTATAAGAAAGTCTCAGAATAAAATTTCAGTTTATTTCGAAAGAGTCTTTATGTTGATTGCGTTTGCCTTTCCTACATTTAACAACTTTTCAAACTCTATAACAGTAGTGAAAAAAGGAAATGGTAAAGGTCTTGCATTAAATTATCGTTTCTGTCGGAATCTAGAAAGCTCAAAAATTTCTCTGTATCATTACCCAGGGAGACGAAGACAGCAAGAAAATTTCTGATCACCAAACATTAAATGTATGAATCAGATATTTTTAACTAAAAAAGTTACACTGTTGTGACGTCTCCCAGATGTTCTAAGAAACGACATACAAAAATATGAATTAGCATTGGATTCCCTGGATATAACTACACTACAGCTAATGCTGCTAACATATTTTCAGAAATAGCATTCGATGAAATTGTGTATCTAAAACACATCGGAATATTGAGTGCAGAGAAAACAGAAGTTCATTTCTTCCATTTTCTGCATAGAATAACCTTTCTTTACATTCAACTAGTTGCATCCAATGAGGTATAAATAATTCATTTATTTTCCATCCGACTGAAACGCTGCAACAAACGGAAAGTGTTTGCACATGGAATATAGGCAGAACATTCTACAAACACCTACCCCCACAAACAACACACTCGGAAAGAATATTCTTCTCAAACATATCCACAACAATTCTGTACTACAAACCTAACCTTCAGGGGAAAAGGAACAAGACATTCCCTCCCCCCCTTTACTGTTATATTCTTCGCGGTATCAATAAGAAATGTGTCATCATTAGGGTTTCCTCAACAACAGCTACACCCTGCGCTGGGGGACACGTGACTTTTTTTTTTTTTCACATTTGACATAACGAGGAGTGAGACGCCATTTTTTTGAGGTCCATTTTTCTTTTCTTCTGAGGCACGATATTTGATTGATGTCGAGAACATCATTACTTTTTTAGGTTTTGCTTCCATCAAGATTATTTTTTCTCTTTGTTGTTCTGTAATGTTGTTTTATTTCTCCGAGAGGCAAAACTTGAATTTAGGTCATTGTTAAGATTTTTTTTTGGTTTTGAAGGATGAATGAAGTATTTTCGAGTCATTTAGTCGCATTAATGTGTGTGCTCAATGAAGTTTAATTTTTTTTTATAGGAGGCTCTAATAAAATTTTACTTTTACATCAGTCGTGTTTCTAATGTCTTTATGTATACAATAATGAAATAAAAATGTTATCTCGTATATTGGATTAATTTTAAGGTGACGGGAGAGCTGCAAAACACAATTTTTGGTCAAGTTTTACGGCTGGTTTATGATCATGAATTTCTCTTACCGGAAAGATTATATTTGCATTATTTAATTTATCTGAAAAACCATTTTGCAAGTTACTGCAAAACACAATATCTCAAAATATTTCCCTTCAATGAACCGGAAATTTTATATATTTATTTTTCAAAAAACATATACATACAATAGACTGTTCTTGATACTTTATGTCGAATAGAAGTATATTTATATTGCAAGGAAATGAAAATTGCATTGACTTCATAAAGAAAATTTTAGTATTCAGTATGGACTACCATAGTTTCCTGTATAAGGTTATATTATCAAAATAATAGCCTATTCCTTAGATAAGATTATATTATGTATTATTCAATTTAGATAATGCCAATATATCAATGTTCATATGAGTTATTGTGTTTTAACGAACGTCTTAATTTTTTATTGCACATGTATAAAATGCTCTTTTGACATTAACAATATACACCAACAAAACTTTTCTTGGGTGTTTTCTTAAATTCGTAGCTCCATATGGTCATAAAATATGCATTTGTTGGCAAAATGTGGGGTAATTCAAAAACTTTTCTTCGAAGTTGCCCTATAACCTGATTTACCGAATTAATATCAGTATAGTTTAAATAATTTACGATCATTGTAAATAATGAACCTTGAAAAAAAATACTGTTTGAGATAAAGTAACATTAGTATAATTATGAGCAAGTAAATAAAAATGTGATAAAATTTGTAGACGTTTAAGCTGGGACAAATTGGTTTCAAATACAGTAACTAAATTGCTAACATTCTCGATTGTACGTAGTTAAAATGTAATCACTATTGTCTGAAATACTGTTGGTACTCTCATAATGCTTAATTTTTGACAAATTTTCGCCATTAGATTTAGTGATAGTTTTTGATTAAAAATTATTATTGTTGAAATAACTTTTGTGATGTCGGTTATTTATTTACGAACTTGCTTGTTGTAAACAGAGAGAATAGAGGGCGCTACACGCCAAGAGAGACACTGTAGATCAAAACCAGATAGAATTCTGCCTTACTCAATGAGTGACGTAGGTAGAAAGTATTAAAATGACACAGCGAAACTAATATATGATACTGAGTTAATTGCTTTGTGATATCTTAATATAAACCAGTGATATCAAACAAGTCTGTTATGAATAGTTCTTGATTTAATCACGAAGCGATTGTGAATGCCGTCTGTCTGTCAGGTACGAAAAATTTCTTTAATTTTGAAAGGCGAATTCTAGCTCACGCATTACTCTTTTCATTTGAAAATAATCATTCACAAGAAAAAAACTTACTCCCTTTAACTGCAAGAGGGTATTGTTAAGTTTTAATTATTACAACGAAATAACCGATAGATGATGATGATGATAGGGAAGTTTTAATGGCGCAAGAGCCAGACGTGGCCATACTGCGCCAAACAAGGTAAATCTGTGATCTAGACTGTAAAACAATGAAAAAAGATTGATCGACAAGAGAGAAAGTAAAGTTTATTGGCGCAAGACCCAGATATGGCTATGCTGCGCCAAACAAGATTTAATTGTGGTCAAGACGAGAAGAAATTGAAGAAAAGACAAATTGGTAGACAAGAAGGAGGGTCGAAAATAGAGAAGGATCGTTAAGGGAATCCGGGGGGTGCGTCACCCGTGTTTACCAAAGGCAATAAACCTCATGGGAAAGAAAAAAAATCACTAGAATGCCTCGGGGTCCTGATGCCCGTACTTACCTAACGAATGCAAGTCCCTGAGGTCCCCTGATATAATCCCCAGGGGCAGGGTGCCCGGATATACCCCCAGACGCTGGGTACCCATTTTAGTCGCCTCTTACGACATGCATGTGCTACTATTGTGTCGCCACACGGTCCAAATAACCGATAGAGAAACTACTGGGTAACATTTATTTTACATATTCATTGACCCTTATGTACCTAAGTTGAAAATTATAGCTATTAATGTTGATTTTTTTCTTTTCAGGAAGCCGTCGTTTGAAGTAACCCGCCTTGTGGGAATGACAGAGTTCAAACTGCAGTTCTATTACAACGGCCTTCTAAAGGTCAAGAAATGCTCGGAGAAAAGTATAAGTCTGGATGAAGATTATGTAGAGAAGTCATAAGAATAACAATTAAAATTTAAATTTCGGTTTCGATTAATTTAGAATTTACGATATTCTGGGACAATTTTAAAAAATTATGATACTGTGGATTAATTCAATCTAAAACATTCTGAAATAAAAAAAAATCAACATTAATACATATAGCTCACAACAGTATGTGTACAAATATCAATTGATACGGAGAGTAAATTTTATCCAAATATCTCGGTTACAGTTAAATAGTAATTAAAATTTTACGATATTCTTCATATTTATACAAACAAACGAACAGTCAGAATCTATTTATTCAAATTTGTGTTCAACCGAGAAACTAAATGTTCATTTCTTTTTATACTGCGTGTTTATAAACATTTCAAAATTATCAGAAATCTTAAAAATATTCTCTAAATGTAATTATTCATTGCCAACAAAAAATTAAATATCCCTAAGCATATTATTAATATCCAAAATTAATTACATCGTTTTCATGTTTCATATTTCTTCCCATTTTTTTTCGCAAGCTAGATTTTAATTCTCCTTCTCAGCTTAAAACTAATTATGCTGCAAATTATTAGAAAAAAAAGAAAAAAAAAATATACGTAATTTTTAGTAATTTGAAATATTTTATCTCAAATTTTTTTTTTTTTTAATTTTTATTTTTTTTTTTAAAAAAAAAAAAAAAAAAAAAATTTTATTTTTTTTTAATTTTAAATTTTTTTTTTAAATTTTTTTTTTTTTTAATTTTTCTTTTTTTTTTTAAAAAAAAAAAAAGTACCTGAATTTGTATCTTTTTTGTAAAATAAAAATAAAATTAAAAAACCCGGATAAACTGCAAATAATTTATTTCAGGCATTTTTTTTTCTTTCTATTCAAAAACAAAACACTTGAAAATAAAGAGAAAATCGTTTATAAAAGTAAATACCTCACTTTTTACGAGTTCCATTTTTTTTATAAGCTGACAATTTTTTTATTTTTAATTTGTAACCATGAAATAGTTGAAAACACTCAAGATAAGTTAAAGTAATAATTTAGAGAAATAAAAAAAGCATATAAAGGCAGAAAAAAAATATAATTGTGACAAAATGCCTGTTATCTCTGTGTTCGAATAACGATCGTTATTTTACCTTTTTTTCTCTCCGTCATTTCAACCTTTTTTTTCCCATTTAGCTTAAATAAAATAATGCGCTTAAAAAAAAATAAAGGAACTCTTGCGATTTCAGCTCTTCATGTCAGCATTTTTAAAATGCCAACTCAGTATTCACGCAAATTCCAGATAAATAAAAGGAACTTCAGATTTTGGAAAACAATAGAGAAATGAAAAGAGATACATTGTACAAAATTGAATTACAATTCATGTTGATAAGTGTCAAACAGCTATATAAATGTGCTTATTATATCTTCAATTTTTATGATGTAGCTTATGTTACAAACGCATTCAGATTATTAAAAGTCCAAGATAAAAGTTATTAATTCGAAGTTTCAAAAAATGATATGTGTAAATATTTTTGTTTAAAAAATCTTATTAATACGCCGCGTTTTGTATTGATTCCATTTAAATAAATATGGATGTCCTTACGTTACAAAATAATAGTTGCGGAAATGGTCCGGTAGATGGCAGTCAGTACCTTGACTAGATATTTTTCTGAAGTTTCGATGGTATCTCTAGTGGTTGTTACTAAATGATCGTGGGAAACGGACGATAGAAAAAGAAAATAGTAAATGAATTGTTGAACTTATAAAGTGAAATGTTCTATTTTGTTTTACATTTTGTTCGTTCCACAGATTTTACATTTTCAACGAACTGAGGTTCCATATCCCAGAAATTATTTAATATTATGTTTATTCAGTCTCTTTCTCATTACGTATTTTTCTTTTTCTACGGCGTGGTCAATATGGCACCAAAACAACAGAAGATTGGTTCAACTAATTTTAAATGGAAGTTAAATTCTGTTCATAAAAAATAGTAAAGTCTCATTTTTTCATCGCTCCTTTTAATTGAGAAATAGGACAATGGCCTTAATTACCTTCACTGATCATAATATCTGTAAACGAGGGTAGAAAAATGTTGATTTTGAAAAATGAAATCTAGAGAGAAAATCAAAATTCTTTTTAAAAACTTATAAATAAATACTAATAGCATTCAATTTTTCTTTTTCTTTTTTTTCCAGTTCCTTTACAGTCACCATAACTTCAGTTTGTAATAAAATCGACCGCATTATTCTCAAGCACCTTATATAAATAAGTAGTTTTCGATATATTCAAAGTCATCATAATTATAAAAAGGTGCAATCAATTTTTATAGATCTCTGTCAGTATTGATCTATTATTTACACAAGCTACTTTATACAGGCCAAACCTTTCCTGTAATAGATACTTAATGCTTAGAAAAACACGGATATTATTAGTAAATATTAATTTAAAGCTTCAGATGAAATATTTTTCTTCTGTCATTTGCGGGATTGCAATTTTACTCCCCTAGCGAAATTTGATTCCAAAATTATATTTGATGCAAAAATTGGGAAACATAATTCAAAACTTCTTGAATTATACAAATAATTTCATCTGATTCAAGAATCTGCACATTTATTTTTATATTAATTCGTATGCAATATTTTTTCATTAGTATATTTATATTTTGTAGTTTTACAATTATATCTAAAACTTTTTTATCTTTATTACTGTTTACAGTAGTTTTTGCTTATTAAATTATAACATTTATGTTCAATTAGTTTTTTTAAGAAAAATTCAGAAAATTCTGATTTTCTTATAGGAGATAACTGCATTTTGAACTTTTCAATTAAAAAAATGATAATTTCCCACTTATGAAAAGAGTCTTGCTAACTGGCTATTTATTACGGTAAAAATAGAATAAAAATATTTTTTATTACATTTTTGTTATTTTTTTTATAAACTTCTTTCTTGTGACGAAATGAAATATCTTTACACATAACACGAAGTTAGCTCACAGAAAACAAACAAAACAGAAAATACGTAACTTCATATTATGATGCCCACAATCTTTTATCCTCTTCTTCATCAACAATAGTATTACAATAACTGTATCGTAAATGTTAGTGAATGTAATTTGTTTTAAAATGTTTTAGCACATTCATTTTGCATTAAATTCAACACTATTACAATATTCTACTGTTACTATTTATCTTTAGTCTCAAAATTTAAAATGTATTACGCTTATAACAATGGTTTTATGTAACGCTTTTAATTCTTTATCAATATATAATTTTTTGAGTGCATTAGAATTTGAAGCCCAAAAAGAATATTTTCATTCTATTAGCAAAGAAGTAATTAGTTTCCTTTGATTTTATAAGCATAATTTAAAATAAAATATTCTTTGTGCATCAAACTTTTATTCTTCGAAGGATTTAAGAAATGAGTTCAGTTGAAAATAAACCGTAATTGTTTGTCAAACAATAGCACTTCTTTTTTTAAAAAAAATTCGCGACAAATGATTTTAATAAACATAAAGAGCTTAATAAATTGTTTTGTTTTACTTGCAAAGATAGATAAAACTACATACCATAAATTACATACCGTATACTACTTTAATTTTAACATTATGAAATTTTTAGTGTTTATTAATCAATTCAAGATATTATTTTTCAAATATTATTTTTCTTGAGAGTGAGTTTAAAAGTTAAGAAAATTTAAATTTCTTAAATGTCTCCAAAAATGCATTCTTTAAGCTAAATTTTAAACAATTTTCTCTTTACATCTAAGTTAATTCTTATTTCTTTTAGTTCAGAATTTTTTTAGAAAAATATTTATACATTTTTAATTTTACTTTCTTCCCCAGCCCTTTCAGGGGGAAAAGTTGTTTTCCCAGAGGGAAAAAAAACTTACAGTTTCACTAAGAAAGATTCAACATTTTAAAACTCAATTTTTTTACCCCCCTAAGCCAAAGAAACCTTTTATATTTGAAACAAAATACGCCGCCACTCGGAAAAAAATACTTTTGGTGAACCACTAGGGTCGAAATACTGTAAATCTTCCGTTCAATAGTTGCAGAAGATTTCGGCGTGTTGCCAAATCTCTACGCCTCCGCTAGAAAATGTTCGAATAAATTTAGTATATGGCACTCACAAAATTTCTTTAATGGAAGTATCAAAGATCTTGGATTGACTAGTCCTTATGTATTGCGGACGTTATCCTGCTAAGTTAGCTTTGAATTTAGAACGCATTTTTCAGTTGTTGAGGGGAATAGTGGTTCGATATATTCGAAGGAAAGTTTTTATGCATTAAATTTTCAATCTTGGGTTTCAGTTTAAAAACTACATTATATTTTAAAAGATTTGAAATAGATATAAAAACTTGATGCTTACAAAATTCTTCCCAATAATTCAGTACTGTTTTTAACGTAATATAAGATCAATTCTTAAAAGACAGTTATTATTTTCAATCAAAGTTCCACTCTTCATTTACATAGTTAAATCTTCTTTACTAATCCTAACTGTAAAACTTTTAAAATCACAGTTCCTTCATTCTTTAATATAGTAAATAATTTTTCTTGTTATATGATTTTAAATAGTATTATATTTTTAATTATTAACTTTAAATGTCATTGATGTTTAAAAGTTCCCAAAATAATCGCATTTTATTAATTTTTACCAAGTACATAAAAATCTTTATAACACAAAATGTCAACACTCGAGTATAATTACAAGTATATTTTCTTTAATATTTTATAAAAAGTTAAGCAAATGCTGCGATTGAATAATTTTATTATAGCGTTGGCGAGTTTTATTGTCTAATTAGGAGCAATATGGCGACTATTCACGATGGACCTTGTGATTTTAAGCCAAAATCAAGCGAATAGAACGACTCCTGAATTTCTATAACTCCCCCTCTCCTAACTTCCCCCTCACATCAAGGGAGGATTATGAGGTCCAGTTTCACTTAATATGTAACGGAAACTGTTCTATCTCACGGTAAGTCTTAAATAGAATCAGGACTTAGATTCTAACTTACGGATCAACTAAAATATCGGAGGTTTCTAAGTTCGTAATTATTAAGCAATTCAGCTACTGCGGTGAATACGAATTAGTTAATACAATTTTTTTAAAAAATTATCACCCCCCCCCTTCGGTAATACTTCAAGAGAATAGAATTATATTAGTATTTTTTATTCAATTGTTCACATATTCTTTTCATATATATATATATAGAATATTTTCCATTTATTTGTTTATCATTCGTCTTCTTAAAATTATCGTCGAAATTTGAAAAGAAGAAGAAAAGTACTTAAACTTAAGAAGAAAATTTAAATGGATACTATTAGATTAAAAACTAGTATTTTTATAAAAAGAAATATGGATAAATAGATTTAGTTGCTGGCGTGGAAAATAACGCTGTTATGAATATAATTGAACACAAATGTAAAAGAAAGGCATATTGGATGAGAAATTGACACAGTACTAACTTCTCTTATGGTTTCATTTTATATTGTTTGAAAATATAGATATAAAAATAGTGATCCAAAATATTTCTTCCTTTTTTTTTTAAAAAAAAAAAATAATTATATTGAAATAAATCATTTATTTTCTATGAGGTTGTTAAAGTACACACGGGCGTTCAAAAATATTGAATTTTAAAGAGAGAAAGAAGAGAGATGTTTTCACAATTTCTAATTTTATTTGCACTGTTGAAAAATCATACGATTTTCTTTTAACTCGGAGTACAAAAACACACTCTTTTTTTAAAACGTTTTTCTGAATTTCACTTGGTGTGTGTGTGTGTGTCATCAAATTTTCGATCGTTAATTTAACCAACTTCCCATCAAGCTAGAAATCTGAAACCTTGGGAATCGTTCTCACTAGCCTAACAATACGATATTTGGACATTTGCGACAAGTTTTAGCTAGTATTTTCTTCAATAATGCAGTTTATCCCAACCACTTGGCGCGATTTCAAAAATTGGCATCAAACTTGGCGATTTTTTTGTTTGGCTGAACGTTAAGTCCGTAAAACGGACCAGGGTAGCCACATTTGGCAAAATACTGCCAAATAATTCTTGTCGCCAAGAGTGATTGGGTTAAACAACTGCATTCCAACCATTTAATTTACAGAATTAATTAATTAATTTTAGTTACTTTTAACGTTTTTATGTATTTCACTTGGTTCGTGTTTCTGTGTGTGTGTGTGTGTGTCATCAAATTTTCTATCGTTAAATTAACCAACTTCCCATCAAGCTAGAGTTCTGAAATTTCGGGAACCGTTCTTACTTGCCTAACAATGCAATATTTAGATATTTGCGACCAGTTTTAACTAATATTTCAATAATCTTTCTTAATAAATTTTGCCACTATATAAAAACGTTGTTTTTAAAAACGTTGGTTTTTATCTCGAATTATTCAAATATAATTTTATTAAGAACTGTGTGAGAATATAGATTTGAAAGTTTAGAATGCTGTCAACATATTCATTACTTTTTATTTGTGTGAATCTTTTAAAAGTCAAAGCTTCCTCTATTAATGCATTCTATATTTTGTGACGGCTCTACCCGCGATCTTGTCACTAACAGTCCTCTTGGGGAATTTTCTGGCCTTAGAAATTATTTTTATTAGGAAACTTCCTCCGAAGAAGAGAACGTGATCATGTAAATTAAGACTGATATATATAGTATAAGCTTTCAAGAAGTAGAGGAGAGGGGGGGAGAGATAGGATAGACTTCTAGCTGAGCAGTAAATTGAGTGTTTTTGAATATGTCGATCCTTCCTACCGACCCAATCCCCTTACAATAATATTGTCAAATATAAAAACAAATGTCAGTAAATTTCAATGTATAATGTGTGTGTGTACACATCAACATGTGTGTGTGCAGGATTAATTCAACATCATAAATTCCCCTTTTCACATTTTACTTTATTTTAATAGAGTAAAATGCAACAAATTTAATAATCGCTTGAAAGATTTTAGCCAAACAGTGTTAGTCTGCAAAATTTTGTGTCGAATTTATTATTGAAATTTTAAGTCAGTTTTTGAAACATGTAGCTTTTCAAAACTTGTGTTTTGTTTTTTACATGCATTTTATCAATTTACTCTAAGATAATATTCGAGGGGAGATCAAAAGTTACGTTGTTAGGCATGGGTAATGCGAATGGGTTAATTGAATGTAGTATCGTCAAATGATCATTTTTACATTTTCTAAGAAATCCATACGTATGAAGCGTTTCTATCCAATAAATTCTATGCCATGATTTTTTTCCGCCTGTTTCCGTATTCTTTGGAGCAGATTCAATGGAAGGAAACCTTGATTTTGATTTTTTCTTGGTTTCTTGTATATAATAATGAATCCAGGTCTCATCGACAGTGACAACTCGACTCGGCAGTCTCGAAACTTCGATTCAGCAACATAGGGCAACTAAATCAAAATTACCCAATGAATCAATATCAAATGTATTGTGGCGATATTTAACACACGACAGAAGCACATAATGGCAGGGATCAACTTGCTTTAAGAAATGCCTTCCATCGTCCAATACAGGTATTTGTACAATCACCTTCGAGGAATTTTATATTTATGTTTTCCTCTTTACTTAGATTTTATAGATAAAATTTTAATGTTTCGTTGCTTTTTAAAACAATGAATTAATGTTCGAGATCAATTATTTAAAAAATTCGTTTAATTTTTTTAAGTAATTAGCAAACAATTTGAATGAAACATTTTTCATTTGAATTCGATGTAAGAAATTCTTGTCTTTTGTTTAAATTGCCATTTTTCATACCAGAAAATTTATGAAAAACAGTTTCTAACTTTCATTCTGATGGTGTTCACTTAGATATTGGTTTTGGACCTCTTTTTTTGGGGGGTATATAGGCTACATAATAAACCAATGGTTTCCAAATTGTGATTTGCAAACTTCAAGGGGTATGTTAATTATTTTTGGAGAGGAACATCAGATCCTGACAGAAAACAAGTTTTAGATGAATAATTTCGAAAAAATATCTACAATGCAATATTGTTCTTAAAAATGGCAACCAGAGCCCTAGCAGGAAATTTCTGCGATAAATTAAGACACATCCAGAGATTCAGTAACATGAAAATAAGTAACACTGTATTTATCTTTCAAATTGCAAAAACAGCTCTAATCGTATTGCAAGCTTTGTAGTAAGAAACATACCGGATATTCATTGTTTCAGCTGATTTGTGGAAATATTCAGGTATTTAAAATTAAAGCAAATGAAGAAAATGATATAAAAACTTGTTTAATGGAGCTATTCCATCCTCAGTCTGAAGTTGCTAGTTAAAATACTGTTATGACGAACACGAGATGACGTTTCCCTGCAATGGTTATTTTATGAAAGGAAAGAAACATTTACAGCAACGTCATCAGACAGCCAAGGGAAATTTGAATAATGTCCCCATAATCTTGGTGACGGCGGATTTGGCGACTTTTGCGACACATAAAAGTTCCCGAAAGAGCTGGAATCTGGACGAAATATCAACTAAACAGAAAGTTTGGACTTTTCGTGAATTGTCGATGTGACGTCATACCTGGCCGGATGAGATGTAACAAAGCTGAGAACCTGAGACAGAGGAGTCAGTCTGTCTTTTATGTCAGCTTTTGAGGATCATTCGAGAAATCGATTGGGAAGTGGTCGGCAATTGAACAAAAGGATATGATGATTACGTTGCCGATTAAATTTAGGAGCAGCCGATATCTTCCCTAGATATGCAGAATATTATTACTGCGAAGGTTTGTCTGATATGAGAACTTGTAAATTGCTGAGCCGAACATTGCTGTTACAACTGTGACTGTCCTTAAAAGTGCTGTTTTGTTCCTGTATCTGTGTTACTAATCTGTACAAGTGCTGTGCTCTTGTTTGGGTTGTTACTGTCCAAGCTCTGATACCTGCGTGTTATCTTGTCCAAAATATTCGTGAATAAAATATCATTTGCCGTTATCCTTCCTTCCTTTTTGGAATGATTTCACTCCTATACCCCCCAAATTTTTTTTTATAGCACTATGTTACTCATTTCAGATATATTTTGGTGTATTTTGGAGATATTTTGTACATTGGAGATATTTTGGTGTTACCTTTTTGGTTATTTTATAACATGTAATTACTATTTATTTTATTCAATATGGTTAAGATTATATTTTATTATAATATATACACAATAAATTAGAAATCGTATATGCTAAAATAATTTTTTTCATAGAAAATACGAAACATATGTAAAAAAAAAGGTTTATCCTTTTTTTTTTTATCTGCGAAAAATCTTTCAAACTGTATGCGTTGCACAAGAATTCTTTTCATAGAATTCTTTTCTGAATTTCTTTCTTCCTTGTCAATAAATAATGGTTTTCAAGCATAAATAAAATACCGTTGTTTATTCTTCGAAAAAATAAGACCTACATTCCATTCAAACTGTAGAAAATGTTTACAAGAATGAGCGCATTTAATGAGCACTCGAAATGAATGGATGAAGGAATATGAAAGAGGAAAATCCGTTTTGAAGAAAGCCCATGGCAGTTAAGATGTAAATATACAAAGCATGCAAACAACTGGTTTTGTTTTTCAAATAATAACAATTCTGACTAAAGACAAACTGATCAAAATTCCCTTCTATTTTATTTAAAAACAACTTAACATTTATACATTTAATAAACACAGTACTCCTTTTAAGGCTAATGAACAATGTGTAGATTACTTGCGACAATCGATTATTTCTAACAAGGACCAATATGCAGAAAATAACGTTTTATTTAATTTCTTTGCGCTAGAACTATATAAAAGGCCATAGGCAACATATCTCACATTTATACGTGTTGTGAAATGACAAAGATGAATATACGATTAAGATTTTGTTTCCCTATTTATTACACTATATTATTATAAAAATTTGACGCCAAAAAAGATTCAACTATACTGCATTAATGTTCATTTAATTTAATTTGTATTGCACGAAAGTTACGTACAGGGCCGTTGGCAACATGTTTCGCAGTTGTAAACGATTCAAAACAGATACATTTCTTATTATTTTCACGCATATTGTTCTCGTGAAATGACAAGTATGAAGATTTGGTTGAAACTATGTATTACAAATTTTTACACTGTTGTATATAAATATTTTGCAGCCCAAACAAATTTAAAGAGCGGAGTTACGTTAGATTCAAATTGTGTCATACATAACGTAATGCGAAGATCAGAAAACTCTTTAAAATACTCGTATCATACAATCATTTTAGCCTATAAAGCAATCATGGTCTTTCAGGATGAAACGAATCGCTTCATTACAAAGTCACTGTTTTCAAAATGAGTAATACCATTAATAAATAATTATAGAGATAAAGATTAATTTTATTTGTTCATTCATATTTTTGATACAATTAAAGATAAACGCAAGAATAAAGAAAGGAATTTGGTAGATGCTTATACATTTTTAATTCATTATTAATAATATATTAGGTTTTCCTAAGAAAAATTTATGTATAATTTTAATGAGATTTCCAATGTAATTCTCAATTGTGATGGGGATTAATTGAAACCTGAAAAAGAGCAAATCAAATTAAAAACCTAACTTGAAAAAAATCTAAATAATTTTATTAAAAGGGTATTCTTTTTTTAATTGCTTCTGTGTAGCAGTTCTAAATCGATTTTAACAGAGTTGCAAAAAAAAAAAAAATTTTTTTCAAATTAATTCAACTTTTAGCACCTCTTTTGTTATGTTTCTATATAAATAGTATTATCAATGCAACTAGTTTTGTAGAAATTTAAAAATGCAATGAATGTAAAAATGTAGTAAATGTAAAAAAGTAGTAAAATTAAAAATGTGGTGAAAGTAAAAAGAATGTAGTAAATTTAAAATGTAGTTATTCTAGAAAATTAAAAACTAACATGAAATCTTATACACATGTTTTTAATATCTCATTAAAAGATAAAAAAAAATTACAAGGGTCATAAAATTTATTCATAAACCATGCATTAATTACGAAATTTTAAAAAGAATCCTACGGCTCACAATCTGTGATTCATTAAAACCTGTAGTGTTTTTCGATGAAAAAAAAAGGGATCAAATAAATTCTTCTAAACTACGACTATTTTGCCACACAACACAACATATTGTTACTTCAAATAAATCTTAATTATCCACAAAATCCAAAATAATAATGGATCTCTAATACCCTCTAAATTCAACAAACTTCACTTCCCAACCAACTAAAGATAGACGTAACTAATAATTATGTCCCATTACTTTTTTTGCCATCCTCAACAAATCATCCCTCTCACACCACTGTAAAGAACATAAAAGTTGAGAAGAACTCAAGTTACATTGGTCGGCTTCTCTGATAAACATGGGGACTCTGAAGCCGGGATCATGCGAGCACGTTAAGCCTAATTAGTGAAATTTGTGTTCCAAGGACACGAAGTTTCAAACCTGATTTTGATTAATGACTTTTCTTCTACCTAACGAGTTTGCGATTTGATTGGACTTCGAATAAGTTTTAATGTGATAGGGACTAAAAGTTGTAACTTATTTTTTTCCAGTTGATTTAGAATGCAAATAAATTTAAAGTGTCTAAAAGATAAGAACTCTTTTGATTAGTCATCATTATTCTTTTTTTATTTTAAGATGGTAAATTTACTTTAAATTTTTAATGAAAATAAAAATAAGCATTTTTTTTATAGAAAAAACGTTGTTGTAAAAATATTTTTATAAATAAAGATATAATTAGTTTTATTTTGTATTAAAGCTTTTATTTTTTTAAAAAATACAATTTTGAATAGTTTTTACACAAGCCACAAAAACATTGTCGGTATTAGAAGATTTTTCAAATACTTTTTATTAAAAGTTTTCAATACGTTTTTAATACTTTTATGGTTTTTTAATCAAAAAACTTCTAAATTCTTTGTAATTATTGAATCTGTGTAAAAAAAAAAGAAATGTTTATTTTTAATTTAGATTAAGCCTCAGCTTAAGAATAATTTCATTGGAATATTTTTCCAAAAAGTAAATATGCGGTTTACTTGTTCACCCTTTTTTGATTATCATACATATACAATGTGTACTTAATTATTAGATTTGAATAAGACTAACAGAATAAGAAGTAATAATGCTATTTCAACTAATTTTATTTTGAGACATATTTTATAATATTTCCATATTTCATAGGGAAAATGAGGGAGCAATTTGAGTAAATGCAGTTTATAATAAAATCAGGATATTTACTTGTATGAAATAAATGGAACAATAAGGAACATTTTGATAAATACTAAGCCTGAAACTTCAGTATTCTCAGTTAAAATATAATACCTTAAAATAATTTTTACCTTTTTTTTTAAATACTTATTATAAACAGTATAAACTAATAGTAATGATTTATATTAAATGTATAAATTATTAATAATTTTTATTTACATTTCTGCAAACAACTCCTCCATTTGAGTATCCATTGACAATTTTATAAAAAAATATCTACGTCAAATATAAATACCTCACGAATTAAAAATTTAATTAATTTTTAATTATCTCAAACATCGAAAGTTTATAAATGTTTTTTTTTATAAAAAGTGCACAAAAACTCAAAAATACTTACTATGAAAAGAAAACATGTATTAACGTGAATACAATAATAATTAAATAAATAAGTAAGCAATAAATTTTTAAAAGAAATATCTTTTGAAAGGATTATAAGGTACAATATTTAAAAATCGTTTTCTATTATTTTTTTTAAAAAATGATATTATAAATACAAATTAAATTTTAAGGAAGATATGTTTGTATTTTTACTGGAACATATTCAGTGGAATTATTTCCTTCGAATCTATGCTTAAAGAGAAGTTAACTGGATTTTAAATTAAAAATTGAATCATTCAAACAAGTTCACAGTTATATCTTCTTAATTCTGTCACTGATATTTGACAATCATTGAAAGAACACGTATCCATTCTGCATCTGCTAAAAATTTTAGCAATTACTGCAGACCTTGAACTTTTATACTCTAAAGGAGATATCCAGACTACATTTAAATCTAACAATTACATTAAAGTCAGAGATTTTTACTTTTATCCCTTGTTTGCAGACTCTTTAAAGCTATTTAGAAGAATCCAATTATCTCGAGAAGAAGAGCATAATGAGTGAAGTTAATTCTAATTTAGTTACGGTGTCAGCCTTGGAAATAGAAATTATTTTGTCTCGGTGTTAACGATCGTTAAAAACTAAGACAATTATTCAATTTATATAATTAGCACTTTTCAAAACAAGTATACATTGCTTCCTTTTTCTCGTCCTCTTGTAAGAATATTCGTGAATTTTCAAATCAGTTTTTCAATTGTTTGCTATATTAGCCAGTTTTATATTATGATTATGAACCCTTAGTATCTATCATTTAAAAATATTTCATTAAAAATACTAAAATAGGTAAAATACATTTAAAAATTAAATAAACTAAATTAAATAAATAGAATTACATAAAATTACAAAGACAGCCTACATATAAGTTTTTCAGATTGTGGAAGAAAAATTAACACATTTTTAACAGAAAATAATAATAAATAAAAAAAAATAAAATAAAAAAAAAATACAAAGTTACGTCACCAAACTATTAAACAGGAGAATATAACTAACAGAAAATAAGAAAAATAGCAAAAGGTAAACAAATAATATATATATATATATATTTATATATTTGCAAGTAGTTTGGGGTCGGTGTGAAATTACCCTTATCTGGAAAGGCATGGATTCGAACTAGGGTTGGATGACCGAAACGTTCAATTCATTCCATGCTGCCTCAAGCCAACGCTTCATGAGCCGTATTAGCCGGAGAGGGAAGGAGGGCCAGTCCTTCAGCAACCCATGATCGCATGGTTTCAATGGGTGACAGATATAGAGACCATGTAGGCCAGAGCAACAATCAAATGCCATGTGTATCGAGGAAGGTCAGAACAAGACGTGCAACAAGTGGTCTCTTTTTTATTTTGCTGGTTTGGTAGGCCTGGAAGATAGGGCACAACTACCGGACGTAAGATGTCAGAATTGAACCAATCTGCAATCAAATTACCATCGATCCGAACTAGAGATGTGCGTGTCGTGTACCCAATGGTTGTACAAATGATCACACCTGGTGCAGGGCCCTAATACTGATATCGAATGCAATCACGCGACAAGTTCTCTCCTCGGATTAGTTTTAATCAATTATTTTTTATTAATTGTAATTAAATTATCGTATTGTCATCCAAAACAAACCCTGCTTAGAAAATTTCACCTCAATTGAGTGCATTAAAATATGAGAAAAGAAAGCTTTCAGTTTTGACCCAGACATAGTTACAATTTTCTCGCCATTTAGCATTTGGCAAAGAATTATATTTTACGCAAGAAACTTGGCGTAAAATATAATTCTTTGAATATTTAGTTTTAATCAATCATTCTTTTTTGTTGCAAATCGATTATACTTTTTGTATTGTCATCCAAAACAATTGTATATGGAAAATTTCAGCTTTATTCAGCGCTTTAAAATGTATGAAAAAAGCTTTCGAAGTTTTGACCCATACAAAGATACAATGTGAGTTAAAGAAAACCCATTAAAATTATTATTAAAATAGTCCAAAAATAATAAAGTGTTCCAAAGTTTTTTATAATTTTGTCACTATTCTTCCAATTTAATTCAATAATGCTGTTACAGTTACGCACCAAATTTTAATGAAAGATTGATTGATTTTCTTAGCGTCGTACTTAGAAGCAAAACGAAGGCTACTGGCGACGAACCTCTTGCTTTTGAGCTTCGGGAACGTGACGAGGATGACACCTGTGCAAGCACATCCCTCTTCAAACTTCCGCATCACACTAGGGGTGGACTTAGGACCTCTACCAGTTTCAACTTGCAACAGCCCTGCTAGACGGTGGGTTTTTAATGGCATCGGGGTTCGAACCCATGACTCAAAAACGGTAAAAACGCCGGCCTTGAAATAGTTACCATGACCTTTTGGCTAATCTTAAATATATTTTGTAAATTAAATATATGAAAATAGTAAAAAAAAAATGTACAATATTCCAATATTTTTTAGTAAATTAAAAAAAATAATTATTATTTAAAATTCATGAATAATATTCAGAGCATTATGTATAGTTAAGCGCAGAGAGTCATATAATACATGTAATGTAATCCATTTACAGGAAAATGAAAAAAAAAAAAAAAAAAAAAAAAACAGTAAACTATTTTTCTGTATAAATATTTATGAAATATAAATTACTTCCGACTATTTTAAGGAAAAAATACTGTACTTATGAAAAAATTATAAAAATTAAACATTCAATTTATGCTAGAGTAATAACAAAACAATTATTATTTTTCTCTTATATTTACCAAAATAAGCATTTTCATCCTTTAGAGGAAAAGAAATCGACAAACTGCTGGAAAAAAAACAGCTATCAATAATAGCTAAGTTTTATTTTATTTCTAAACGAGATTGTAAAAAATTTAATTATTTCATACCATAAATTTTCTTATTTATTTATTCAAAACTTTAAAAACGATTCACTTGCAACATATAGATATATAGTTACACATATTATTCAAAAATGATTCAGTCACACAATTATTTTTATTTATCAGGAAATGGAACAAATAAAATTCTGTCAAAATTTTTATCACAAAGAGTTTTTTTTTTCTTCTTTAAATTAAAAACAAAAAGTCAGTAATTTGAAAAACCACGAAACAATAACAGTAAGAATAAAAAAAATCTATGAGCAAAACTGATAAATCTAACAAAATCTTTTAAATTATGAAGACAATCTAACTTTTTATTTCTTCAGGAAAAAAAAAATACTGAAGAAGTGTTGTATGACAAATTGCTTTTCAGATGAATTGTTTCTTTCAGATATTTATTATGAAGGGAGAAAAAAGTAATAAAGCCAATGGCAAGACTTTAAGAGACATTTCAATTGTACTTGAGTGTTCTATGATTTTAACGTCTCATATTTCTTTTTTAATTTATCGCATTTTCATCCAGGAAAGAAAATACATTGTTTTTTTCCCCCCTTTAAGCATCAGAAAGAATGATGTACAAATCAGTGAGAAAAATAGAAATTTTTCAGATATTTTTTAATCTTTATAAAGTAAAACATATTTCCTTTATATATGTTTGAAATTTGAATGAAATGTTTTAAAGGAAATACGAAGTGTGGCTATTAAATAACAAGACTGCCGCTGCTACAGAAGTACGTAAGTAAATCTGTATAAATGTTGCCTTCGTTCGCATTAGATTATATATTTGTTTCGCTGGAAAAATGACAAGTGAGCAACGAGTTGGAAAATGTCGCATGAAACTTTGAAAAGCTGCTACTGACACTTATAATTTATTGAAAGAAGTGTATGGCAATTAATGTTTATCGCGTGCACTTGTTTTGAGTGATTTTAGGGTATTCAAGATGGCCCGGAAGACGTTGAAGATGATTCACGTCCGGTGTGGTCTTCCACGTTGAAAAACGAATGATAATATCGAAAAAATTGGTATTCTTGTTCGATCTGACCGTCGGCTAAGTATTCGTGGGATTGCTGAGACTGTAGGAATCGACAAATAATTCGTACAGCAGCTCCCTTATTCGCCGGATCTTGCACCATGCGACTTTTATATGTTTCCTAAGGTGAAATCTGCATTACAAGGAACAAGATTTGAATCCGTTGAAATTAAACTGTGAGAGAGAAAGCGGTACGAGGTTTGAAGAAGCTGATAGAAGAAAATTTCAATCACCGTTTCGAACAATGCAAGATTCACTTGGAGCGTTGTAGGGATAGAGGAGGGGTGTATATTGAAGATGATCATAAGTAAATATGCATGACATCAAAATAAAAAGTTTTGCAGCGGCAGTCTCGTCATTTAATAGCCACATCTCGTACTTACTTTCTTCACATTCATGAAAAACAATCATATTATCAGTACGAGCAGCTGTATGAAATGATTCACATTTAACTTTTCAAAATAATAATTATTATTTACGATATCTTACATAAACTATGCATTTCGTTGTATGTAATCATCAACAGAGTAGTTAAAAGTACATAAGAAATTGAGTAGAAATGTTCAAGAGTCAGAAATTTAAATTATGACATAAACAAGTGTATTAAAATTTTTTAGATGATTGTATTAATCTATTGTCTATTTTGATGGGATATTTTAATCTCAAAAATTAGTTAATGTAATAATGTTTGAATGAAAAGTTGTAAAACTTTGAATAAAATTAAAGTCTATTTCAAATTCGATATATTATATTTAAAAAAGAACTTTAATGTCGGGTAATAAGCCGCGATTTATTCGAGTTTAAAAGTCGAAATTCAACGTCTGCGAAGTATCTAACGGAATTCTATTTTTCCTCAGTTTTTGGAACTTCGCTAATTAAGGCTGTAAGTCACGTAAATATACAAGTAAAACGGTTAAAATAGAATTCTCGACGATATTTTAACCGTATACGACCGCTCGAGTTGTGATAAAGCAATCCAATAAGTTCGAATTCGTTTGAAACTCGCTTAATTACAGAAGAATGGACTCAGTTTATAAAGACACCGTAATGCTTGTAAGATTGCCTTGTGAGTCAATAAAATATGCCAATTAATCTGAGCAGATACGACCAATCACCTTCCAATAAATTGGAAATAACGCAAGAGAAAATGAAGGTAGCGATACAAAAGAAGTGATTTAGAACAGAGAGATACATAAAAGTTAAATTGATGGTCATTTGTACAGTTTATGCAATTCTGACATTGAGGAGTCAGATTTTGTCTCAATAAATGTTTATTTTAATAATAAAATTCGGTTTTATTATATAATTTACATAATATGGTAATTTACGGGGATAAATTTTACCGAGCCCTTAAAAATAACTTCTGTTAGGTATAAGCAGTGTCTGTTTTTGGCAAGTTCACGATAAGATGTGTGTTTATTTTTTAATTATTTATATATTTCTGGAAAGGGGAGGGGGAAAGAGTGCAATAAACTTTTTGATAAAGGAGTAATAAGCCAATAAAATTTTAGAACTTAAGCCCTGGCTAGGGAGCTCGGTTCTCTTTGGTAAGAAAAAGAGAAAAGCTTTGGATAATGTTGTTTAAGGGGTCATACGCAGTTAAATACAGTAAAACGAGCATGTTTTTCCCTTTTTTTGTGCCACCATATTTTTTTTCAAAATTTCAATGAAATGATACAATGTTTTTGTATATAATAGCTTACAGTTTGGGCTTCACTTGCCAAATTTTAAATGTTTTTGAAATTCTCAAAGTATTTATAAAATAATGTTAAATGGCTACGAATAGTTTTCACATTATTAATGTTACATTAACTTCGTGCATAATCATGAAACGGATTTTGCTTCAGAATGACTAATATTTCTTTCATAATAGAAATAAATATTTATAAATATTTAACATTTAAAGTAGTTTTCATTTTTCTAAGATTTATTGAAATTTTTTTTATTGATCACATTTAAATATGTACCAACCCTTGATAAAATATCAAAATATGTACAAAAAGAATAACTCTAGGCCGAATTATATAGAATGAGATGAGAGTATAACTGTATAATTTGTTTAAGATTGCCATATATATAAAATCAGAAAATCAATTTTTTTAAGGCTTAAAGGCCATGAAGTCCCTTAAAACATAGATATCAAAGGAGAGGGTTGGCCGTGAGTAGCTCGCGATCTGTTTGTTCGGCGCTTGAGGATGTGACTTCGTTTCAGAGCCGAACTGAACTGTTTGTTTGTAAACCGAGCGTTTACATTGCGAAAGTTCGTTTCTCAAGTGTATGCACACCTTTACGAGATTAATGCTATAGGCGTTCTTATTACATAAGTTGTTTCAATGGATGCAGTATATGGGCTGTCAGTTTTAGGTATTGCTCTATTCACTCCATGGTTCATAATTATGAGATCCGTTGACAACAGCTTTTGTGTTGTGTTTATAGAAACGTTAATTAAAAAACATTTAAATCACTACTTTGTCGAAAAATTCTAAATACTTTCATAATTAATAATCAGAATTAATATTTCCTATAACCTATTTCTCGACTCGAAAATAGTTCTACCGTATTTTTTTTTTTTTTTTAAAAAAGAGCAGAAGATAAACATTTCAAGGAATAATAAAAGTAAATAAGAATGAAATTTAATTTTAAAGCCTTGTTACCCCCTTAATATTACCTTATTATATTTGAAAAGATAAATCGACAGAGAAGTTAAACGAAAAGAGATACATAAATAAAATCTCGAAACGTTATTATAGTTAAAGAAGATTTAAGAAATTTAATCACAGCGCAAAAATATAAGTCACGTATCAAATATACTTCCTCAAAAATAATGCATTATATATAAGAAATATTGAGTTACTTTTACGTTTCGTAGACAAGTTATTTTTTTAATAATAAAACTCTTTTAAGAAAGTCGGGTATAGTTAATGGTCTCGAAATGTAATATTAAGTTTACTCCAGAACTGCAATTATTTTCCAAATAGGATTTCGAAATTTTTGTAATTTTGTTTTTAATGGTAATTTTCTGAAAGTAACTTTTGTCTTAAAGAATGTTGAATCTCCTGTGATTTGGGGAAATGAAGTACGTTTATTATTTCCATTATTTTAGATTAAACAATGTTAATGGTCCTTAATACTATTCTTTACATTATTAAGTATATTATTACAATAGATGAATACTTTTTCGTGTTCTACAGATTAAATTGCATTTTAGATAGCTACCAACTATCTTTTTTACTTAATGCATTCAAAATTCCAGGAACAACTAAATAACTCTGTTCTTTTAAACATTAGCAATTTTTTAAGTCATTAAAATTTTTGAAAAATAGGTTTCGGATTTTTTTTTTTTTTGTTAATATTTAGTTTTTTTATTTCACTCTGTGAGAATACTTCCATTGAGAAATTGTTTTATAAAAGATTTTTTTCAACAGACTTTTACAAATGTGAATTTAACAGTGGTGTTAGCTAAAGGAGAAAACTTAAAAAAAATTTCATACACCACTTTTAATTGCATGCTCTAAAATTGTTTAATCTTTCAAAATTGAGCTTTTTATCAATGTTAAACGTAATATTTGTGATACAGCCTGGCATATATATAAAAATTTTAAACTAAAGAACATGGTATTTATATTACTAAAACATATTGCAATATTATTCTTTTCTTTAATGTTTTAAAAATTACTGTAATATATTTTTAAGGTCTAGGTTTAAAATAATTGAAAATGCAGAAAGAGCAGCGGATTTCTTAATTTCGCTGCAAAAGAAAGCATAATATTTATAACGTATTTAAGTTGCAAAACTTGAATTTATCTCTTGCCAGAGTAATCAAACCTTAAAATACTTTAAATCAACTTTATATACATTTCTTTTCATAATAAATTCTATAAAAAGCTCCCTAAAAGAAATTTATAGAAATGCATATCTTATAAATGTAAATGAAATTACTTTTCCATTAAATGTTAAAAAACGTATTTATATAAAATAAACCAAATTACTAAAAGCAAACATTTTTCTGTGGGGGACGAAGGTCGTTAAAAGAACAAATGTATATTACAAAAAAAAAATATTTCCCGAATTTATCATTTATAGTTCACTTTTTAACGTATTAAACTTTCATTTACTTACAATAAACTAGAATGCAG